>CAUYPK010111011.1:0-12826 GCA_963574355.1 Loris lydekkerianus | reverse complement strand
ATAACAAAATCCCAAGACTAGAGATGTTGGCGTGGATGTGGAGAAAAGGGAACACTTCTACACTGCTGGTGGGAATGCAAATTAATACATTCCTTTTGGAAAGATGTTTAGAGAACACTTAGAGATCTAAAAATAGATCTGCCATTCAATCCCATAATTCCTCTACTAGGTATATACACAAAAGACCAAAAATCACATTATAACTAAGTTATTTGTACCAGAATGTTTATTGCAGCCCAATTCATAATTGCTAAGTCATGGAAAAAGCCCAAGTGCCCATCGATCCAAGAATGGATTAATCAATTGTGGTATATGTACACCATGGAATATTATACAGCCTTAAAGAAAGATGGAGACTTTATCTCTTTCATGTTTACATGGATGGAGCTGGAACATATTCTTCTTAGTAAAGTATCTCAAGAATGGAAGGAAAAGTATCCAATGTACTCAGTCCTACTATGAAACTAATTTATGGCTTTCACATGAAAGCTATAACCCAGTTGCAACTTAAGAATAGGGGAAAGGGAGAAAGGGAGGGGGGAAAGGGGGAAAGGGGGCAGAGGGAGGGGGATATGTAGGATTACACCTGTGGTGCATCTTACAAGGGTATATGTGAAACTTAGTAAATGTAGAATATAAATGTCTTAACATAATAACTAAGAAAATGCCAGGAAGGCTATGTTAACCAGAGTGTGATGAAAATGTGTCAAACGGTCTATAAAACCAGTGTATGGTGTCCCATGATCGCATTAATGTACACAGCTATGATTTAATAATAATAATAAATAAATTAATTAAAATAAAATAAAAGTCTTATTTGCATTTTTGTTCTAAAAATAAAAATGTTTATACCGTCCCAAGGGATAAAACGGAATTGTTGTGGAGTAATTTGCATACATAAGTTCTTGGATTTTTAAAAGTTCTATCACATTTCTAACAGATTTCCCCTCTGAGAAGTTGGAGTGGCTCCTGGCCCACTGCCTTGCCCCTTCTCATGCTTCTATGAACCGATGTTGACTTCTAGATGATCACCTGATTTCCTTGGTACTCCCCTCTTAGCCCCCCGTCATTATCTAGGAAACTGAAGCAATGCACATGGTCTTCTCACCACCCTTAGTTGACATGCTGCCTTCTGACTAAATCCCTGGGTGCAGCTAGTAGTTTACATGTTCATAGAGTCTATTAGAATATTATTTAATAACTGATCAGTAACAGCAGGTTCTATAAGAAAAAGAGGGATGGTGTCATAATAGAAGGGTTAATGAATCATACACCATAAAGCTATGCTCTTAGTACCTCCCAAGAAATGCTCTGTCTGTGAAATTAAAAGAGATAACTATGTTACATATCTACCTACTCATGAATGAAAGGGCCTGCCAGGATGATCAGCAAAACATGCTGGCAGCATAATCCATAAAGGAAGGACTTCTAGGTTTCTTGCTTATGTACCTGGCTATGGTCCTGATGGTACCAATACTCTACATGAACTACCTTTCCATTCTCATTAATAGTAGTAAATATCATTATACAGTCAGTGCTGTCTATTGCTAAGCATCATGCTGGGTATTCTCCATCAAACATCTCACTGATCCTCACTACGACCCTCAGCAATAAATATGACATGCCCATTTCATAGATGAGGAAAGAGCTGGTCATCCAGCCTATTAGCAGCTGAACCAGTATCAGAGTCTGTACCCCTAGTCTCGAAAGACCCTGACCCCAGAGTAGGGAAACACTGGCTGCTGGCTCTGAAGGGATGAAGGAAAGAAACACAAGCCCCTTCTGGGCAGCATCACAGAATGTAAGAACATGATCAGAAACAACACAGGCGGCTTTCACCCAGGAAGTACAATCATGTCTTCTGAGATCCACACCCTCTCCCACTAAGCTTTCTCAAAGCTGAGCCATGCTATGTGAGAATTCTTTCTCCACCTTATTATCATCACACCCCACTTCCATGCCCTTGCTTACAGAACTAAACTGAAAAAAGAAGTGACCTCATGCACTTTGTCCATGAGTCTGAGAGTCACAGGCTCTAAAACACTGGCAACATACAGATACTGGACCAGACCAGAGGTGGAAAGGGTGAAAGCCATAGCGTTTGTAATGCTGGCCCTTACCTCTTTTGGAAAATCCAAGCGAACAAGCCAGACTCTGTTAATGTATGCCAGCACCCAAAAAACACACCTCCTGTCAACACGGAGGCGCACTCTCCAACCACCTGCCCTCCTGCTCGCCTCAGGTAGATGCGTCCCCCAAATTTACTATGGAAACAAGCAGAGCAAGGTCTCTTCCGTCTCGCCACTCACGTCAGTAATGCTTTTCCTTCAGGATGACATCACTTCAGATGACATCACAGTGATATGTACTCTAAGCTGTTCTCTCACTTAGATTTAAATCCTTTTCTATTGTATTTTTAATGTATTTGCATGGAGTACCTAAACTAATTTCTTGCCTTATCAATTCCAACCCTAGAACAATTAAACAGGCTATGCCAGCATTTCCAAACAGGTGATCTTCATCACATACGTCTGACCAAGCCACTCCCTTGCTTCACATCCTTCAGAGGTTGCTAGTGTCCCCAGAAGAAAGACCAAGCACTCTGTGTGACCCAACTGCTGCTTCTCTCTCAAATGTCCTCTGACACCGAGGTCTCAAACAGCCCAGATGCTGCTCAGAGCCACCAATCCACTATGCCCCCTCCACCTTCAGGGCCTGTGACCTGGATTACACCTGTCCCCTCCCTTCTAATTGCTGCTCACCATTCTGGGTGTTAACTCACATATCGTTTTCTCAATGAGGCAGTCCTCAACTCCAGACTCACAGAGTTACACAGTACCATTACACAAGCCCTCACAGCCTCTTCCTCCACCGGTTTAAAACCAATTAATTAATAATCATACATTTAGTGATTATCTCCCCCCACTAGAGGAAAAGCTCTGTGAGGTCAAAACCGCCTCTGTGCTCAGGATACTGCCTCATACGGAGTCAGGATGAACATATATTGGTGGACTGAGTGATTCTTCTGATCTGAAGTAGTGAGTCCAAAAGTAGACTCAATAATACATATGCCAAGATTTATGCACTGCTCCACTGCTTCTTTTTTCAAATTATGTAGCTGCTGTGATAATAAAATATAAATTCAATGAAAAGCTTTGCTGAATTTGTGGGTGCTTCTTGCTCTCTAGTCTCGTAACCAACAACACCAGAAGCTCAGTCACCGCATCACTGCCATGCGAGGAACCCACACACAAGCCCAAGATGATGTTAAAAGCAATCCTCATACTCATACACCATTTAGCCCAACAGTTTAAAGACATCCCATAACTGTGCCTATTGTTAAGGAAAGACCATTTACCAGCTTGTGCCAATAAAATAAATCCCTTAGAGCCACAGGGTATAAATAGGTTGTATATATTGAGTTGGAAATCCTTTTTACTATTAAGCCCTTTTCTGCCATTCTAAAAATCCCTGAAAGTTTTAAGTTCTAAAATATGTGGTGAGTACCAGAGTTAATAACAGTTAATATTTAAAAGTGTTCTAATTAAAACCTCAGTGACTGGACTTTGTTCAAAATTTACCTGGAAAAACTCTTCACAATATTTTTTGCTGTGATCCACAGTTTCTCTTGATGAGAGGTCTAGAGGTTTAACTATCATAAATCACAACTGAAAAAATAAATGAATACACACAGTCACCTTTCAATCAAATGTGCAACTACTTTCAAAGATGTCTTTTTTGCTCATTCATTCAATACGTATTTCCTGAGCCTCTACTATCAGGGGTCCTCAAACTGTGGCCCACGGGCCACATGAGGCTGTGTGATTGTATTTGTTCCCGTTTTGTTTTTTTACTTCAAAATAAGATATGTGCAGTGTGCATAGGAATTTGTTCAGAGTTTTGTGGTTTTTTTTAAACTATAGTCTGGCCCTCCAACGGTCTGAGGGACAGTGAACTGGCCCCCTGTTTAAAAAGTTTGAGGACATCTGTGGGCACTGTGCTTTGCCGTCAATGTTTTTACCAACACAGTTACCAAACAGCAGCTGAGTAATTTACTTGAGGTCGCACAAGGAGCTTTGGAAAGGGACAAGGCAGAATACCTAACGGCAAATCTTAGAAATGCTGTCAAAGGAACAGTCCTCCAGTCTAGATTGTCTTACTTATCAGAAATGCAGTGTCACAGAATTTATACCACAAAGACCCAAAATCCACAAGCTTGGGAAGAAGCAGAAGTCAGGTACAATTTTTTTTAAACAAAAAGTCACACTGTCCCTATCTTTCATGTGTTTGATATTAAGCACATACAAACCACATTTATTGTCACATTAAACTACTGTTTTTAAGACACCCAAAGCTTAAAAGGCTGACTTAAGTGGAGAAATTGTCTAAGTTTATACAAATGTTGACACTAAGATAAAATATGAAATAGGCCAAACTGTGGACAAATACTAGAAATACTCAAAATGACTTTAACAGAGTTGCCAAAAAAAAATAGCACTACAATAATGCACTTGAAACTTGAATTTTGCAGTTTTTAAATATTGATACAATAAGTTACTGTGAAAAATCTTTGGAAAATAATCAATCTTGAAAGCTAGACACAACAATTTTAAAATGAACATCTCTCCATTTTCTGAATTGCACTTAAGCTTTTAGTGCTTTATACTGTTTGCTTTATACCTAGCGTATAACTAGCACTGCATTTACAGTGCCTTGTCATGATACAACTTGGGATAAATGAAAACTCTTCTCCAGCTTATAAAATGGGAATAAACTGAATAGACTGAAGCTGTAAGTATGTACCACATAAATTATATAAATTATGCATTAATGAAACAATAGGACAGATCAATGTTATACTTGCAGTTCACAAAATTTTGTCACAAAGTAACTTGAAAATTATACTTACTAATACTTACTTGGTAGGTACTGTTCTAGGATTAAATTAGATGGCATGTGTAAAATATCTAACTCTATTGCTATTATTTCCACTGAAGAGGTGAGAAAGCTGAGGCTTACAGAAGTTGAATGGTCTACACCTGGTTAAGGTGGCAGAGCTAGACATCAAGCAGATCTTTCCACTAAATTGAGTGTTTGTAACCTGGCATTCTTGAACTCTCTGGAATGGTGTTTATAATTGTGTGCGTTTTCTGAGGAGAGGGGCGATAAAGCTTTCATTAGATCCTCAAAGAGGCCCACAACTCCACAAAAGGTTAAAACCCACTGCACCATACCCTCACCAGTGTAAAAACGGAAATGCACACTGTATTTCAGCCCTTTTCACCAAAACTATCACTTCTCTACTCTTGAAGGGGAAGAAAAAAAAAAAAAAAAAAAAAACTACATAGTTTTAGTTTTGCTTTACAATTCTCAGAGAAGTCAAGATTTCACCTCGGGACGATTTCCAGCATCCCTTGCAACAGGTTAAGTTACACAACTAATTGCAATACTGTATCAGTTTACATCCAATTCTGAGATTTCACAAATAATGACCAATGTTATTTAGTCATTCCACTTTCCAAAGTGTGTTTCAATCAAGCAAATCTTACTGCATTGCCTGTGAAATAAACTATCATTATATCCACTTGCACGAGTATAAAACACTGTCATCCCGAGGCCAGGCAATAACTCAACTACAGAATCCAGATCCAGACAGTGAGAAGTTTCTGCCCTCCCCTCAAAGACCATGTCACTTACCATGGAGTACCCTCCTAGCTAAACAGAAAACAGGTCAATTCTATCCTCTGTACCAGTTCCAATACTAAGTTAGAATCTAATAATAAATCATAAAGATAGGGTGTACTCCTAGTTCCCAGTGACAGTGTGCTCATCTCTGAAAGTGGACCCAAAAGTCTCAGTGTAAGCACTGGACACATGCCTGGCATCTTCCAAGGGAGATGTAACCAGCAAGGAACTAGCAGAGAGACAGGTCAGGTCATCTCTCCCAGGACACAGCACTGGGGAGGGTGAGGCAGAGAACTCCCAACATCCCGCATCCAGGGCCAATCTGGACCTTCAGATCCATCCAAAATTCCTGATCAGAAATAGGAGTATGAGGATGAAAATGAACTTTACCTCAGAGTTCTTCATTTTACTGATTACAGAACCAAACCACAGGACGTACCTAAGGTCTCTCTTAAAGGTGACATACCTCAAGGCACCAAGGACAGTACTAGAAAGCAGGCACCCATCCAGAATCCTGCAATTGGGATGGGGTGGAGGTGGGGGGCACTCAGGAATGGGTCACAGTTACTGTAAGAGGCCTGGCCAATGACAGCTAAAACTTGTGCCATCTCTGCAAGGCTAGGACTGGCTTCCTCCCACCTTGTGGGAGACCCAGTCTTTGCTTCCGGGCTGGGGACCCAGGAGCTGCCACTTGCTTCTAAGGGACGAAGGAGATTATTTACTAAAGCTAACCCAGTCAGATGAAGGAAATACCATTCTGAGAACTGAAGTATTAATTTTCCAAGGACACTATGTTAGGATGATGTTTTATTTATGGCCCTGCCTGAGTATGATAACTTCCCCACGAATAAACGTCCAAAGCAAACAATCTTAAAGACACGAAGAACCTATGCTTCCTTAACTGTCCTGCAAAAGCAGGGAAAAAGCCAGAGACAACAGCCCAGAGGACACCAAAGTCACATTCTCAGTCAGGGAGCGACCCACAAGTTCCAAACGGACATCCTTCCACAAAGCTAGGACAGACAGATCCCTTCAACAAGGTGAGACGCTCATCCCACTAGAAACTAGTCCAAATAGGAGCTGCAAGCGCACACGCCTGCGCCGCGGGTCGAGCGCGGGGAGTCCTCCTCTCCGGGAGCACTGCCGCTGCCAGGAGACCCTAAAACTACTTGCGGGCGATGCCGGGGGCTGGTGCCACGGAAACCCCGCCGTGCAATTCCGTGGCTACCGCCCCCACCCGTCCCCAACCCCAACGCACCACGTCTCCCCCTCACACACTCTCCGGGGCCCAAGCGCTCGGGGAGAAACAACGCCCACCTTGGAGAACCAGGTCTTAGTTGCGGGGACACGCTGGGTGTATCGCACCCATTCACAGACCGACCAAAGCAAGACACACACACTACGGAGTTTGCTGCTTTGACATCTTAAAAGCAGACCATTAGGCAGCAAAAGTAGAAACACACACGGGGTAACAACCACAGGGAAGTCCGTGACCCTCGGGGAGGCTCCTAACTGTCACTACTACGGGCTGGAGGCAGAGCGCCGGGGGTGTCCCCAGTCTCCTGGCCAAGGCGCGCCCTTGCCCACAGCCCCCGCGGAGTGGAGAGCCAGGGTCACCAGGGAGCCGGGACCGGCGGGGCGAGCTGGGGGAAGGCGGGGCCCACCTCCTCGTCCTGCTCCTCCTGGGACGCGCTGCAGCCCCGGGGCGCGGGCGGCGCAGCTCCTTCGGGGGGCGGCGGCGGCGGCGCGGGGGCTCCCAGCTCGAGCAGCACGCGCGCGGGGGCCCACGCGGCGGGCAGGCGGGCGTCCAGGGCGCCGCCCGGCGGCGGCAGCGGCGGCGGCGGCTGCTGCCCGCGGGAGAAGCCGCCGCCGGGCTCCCCTTCCTCCGACAGAGTTTCTGAGCCTGAAGAGGACTCGGCCAAAGAAGCACCCGGCGACGACGCGGCGACAGGCGCAGGGGTGGGAGTCCGGGCTCCATGGCCGCTGCAGCCGCGGGGCACCGGCTCTGGCGCCTCCGAAACTTTCTCCCCCATTTCCCTCTTGGACCCAAAGTGCCGCCCGAGCGGCGGAGGGGCGCGTCGGGGGGAAGCCGCGGGCTGCTGGGCTCCGGCGCACTCCCGGGCTGCAGGGAGCCCGGCCGGCGACTACATGGCCGCGGCGGGGCCACAGGAGCCCGCCGCCAAGTTAGCAGCCCCCGGGGCCCAGCAGCCGACGGGGACTCCCGCGCGCGGGGCCATGCCCGCTCGGGTCCGCGCTCTGCGCTACACGGTGCTCCGCGCCGCGCCGGAGCCGCCGGGACTGCGGCTTCTCCGCCGAAACCTGCCTCCGGGACCGAACGGCGGAGACGGGCAGCCCGGGGAGCCAATGGCAGGGCCGGCGCGCCGGTGGGCGGAGGCTGCGGCGCCCCCGGCCGCGCGGGCGTCAGGTAGGGGAGGCGGGGCCGAAGCGGGAGCCCCGGGGTCCGGCGAGAACGCTGGGGCGCGCGGGATCGGGTACGTGGCGCGGGTCCCTGGAGGCTGGGAGGGGAGCCCGGAGTCCGGCCGAGGTCTGTGACTCCAAACTTAGCCGAGGAGTGGCTGGCCGTCCTCAGGACACTAGAGAGGGACAGCAGGGAACGGTGAGACCTTGGAGAGAACTGCACTTGAACTCCAAAAAGTGAAATCGAGAAAACTGACCAGAAGGGGAAGCGAGACTTTCTAGGGAAGAAAAGGCAGCACTCACAGCCACGCTCACACACACGCACCCGCCAGCGTGGTGGAGGAATAAGTGAGAAACTCCGCGGTATAGTGAGTGGATCCAAACGGAGCTCATCTCCAATTCCTGATTTCTATTTAACCCCCAGGGTCTCAGTTTCCTCAGTTTTAAATTAGCTAATAAAACATTAAGTAAAATCTTGAGCCTTTTGAAAAGGAGGAAAATCATTTATGCCCCTGTATTTAATTAGGACCGAGCGGAGTAAGAATGGGCTCTGTGGCCCTACTCATTGCCTCTGCACATCAGCTAAGCAGATGAAGAGTTCACATTTCCACTTTACTAAACCAGCGAGATGCGGGGTGGGGTGCTTCATTTTCCTTAGTGCCTCCAAGAACTAAGAGAAAGAACTTTCATCAAAGGCATCAATCGACTCTCCTTAAGGCCCTCCCTGGAGCTGGAGGATGCAACCTTTGGGGGTGACTTGAATTTCCTTGGGAGCCAGCACTCGGCTCAGCAACGGGAAATAAATGATTTCTCCCTTGCCTTCAGCGCTAATCCCGTTCTGAGCTCTGGATGGGATATAAATTCAAACACTTCAGTTCCACAGACGTTGATTGAGATGTGTGCCAGGGGTTTTCGGGGGATACAAAGATGAATAAGTCGAGTCCCCTGCCCTTGAGGAGCTTATGGTCAAGCAAGAGATTGATATTGCATAATATAGCTCCATTATCCATTTGTAAAAGCCACGGTAAATGCTGTAAGAAGCGATGTGCCATGGGAGAAGAGAGAGTTACAGAAAAATAGTAGCAGGTCCTCAGGAATCTTAGATTTCTCTTTGTCAGAACAGCTTTGCCAAAGGTCCTTAAGACTTGCAGGGCTCAAGTGGAAGGCCCCTTCAGCTAATGAGCCCTTTCATGCTATCATCGAATTTACAAGTGATATATCATACAAAGTGCTTCATCATATTGGACAGTAAGCATTGTCCTGCTCAGTTTCCTCTCCCCAAGATTCAGGGGAAGGAAACATGATGTGACCCTCTGGCCACAGACAGCTATACTGCAAAATGGCCTCTGGCTGTCAGGCTTGCATTGTGACACTTCAGAAATATCCACAGGGATGAGAAGACCTGCTGAGGAAAATGGACAAGTCTAGTGACTTAGCTAAGTGGTGAGAGCAAAGCTGAAGAGAGGGCACAGTGGGGCGGTCGGAATCCCAGCCTGGGCCTCACAATTACTTTCCTATTCAGGAGTATTGGTCTTTATCTGAGCCCCTATGTGGTTGATTCACCACAGCGAACTGAAATGAGGACTTCAGCCTTTCACATAAAAGAGGAGAGCTTGCTTTTCATTATGTTGGAAAAGAAGCAGCAAAGACATGGTCTGAATAACGGTAAGAGTGATAATAGGAATTATTGCTTGAGCTCAATACATTTTCTGTGGATGGTCTCATTTTATCCTGGCAACAACCTTATGAGATAGATTCTATTAGTCCCACTTTATAGATTAAGAAATTGAGGCTCTGCTAAGTCAAATAAATAACTGGCCAGAGTTCACACAGCAAGTGAGTGGTGGAGCTGTGGTTTGAACCCAGCAAACTACTTCCAAGCATTCTGATATAATGTCACTCAGAACAGACAACTTTTTAAAGTATATATGTATATACTAGGTTATAAACATCCATAGGGCAGGAACTTTCTTGTCTTGATTTAATATAATACTTGAGAATATACTCGAAGAACAGATTCCCACCGCCCCCCCCCAGTCATTTTCAAGTCACTTGCTATGTACTAAGCACTCTACACTGTTAATTTACTTAATCCTCATATCAACCTATTGAGGTAACTACTACTATTACTCTCGTGGCACATCTGGGAAATGTGTGAAAACTATGGCACGGGAGAAGTAATTTGGCCAAAATCACACAGCTAGCAAATGATAGAGCCAGGATTCAAACTTGAACATTTAGCCCCAACATTTGTACTCCTAACCTCAAAGTCAAGTACTCCATCGGTATTTTTTTTATTAAATCATAGCTGTGTACATTAATGCAATCATGGGGTACAATGTACTGGTTTTATATACAATTTGAAATGTTTTCATCAAACTGGTTAACATAGCCTTCACAGGATTTTCTTAGTTATTGTGTTAATACACATATATTCTATAAGTATTTTGTGAACTTTTTAAACTTTAGCCCCAAATAAGAAATATATTTCACATTGCGACTCATGACACATGCACATACATACAAATACAAATAAAATTTCATGCAACAATGCCCTTTCTACAAGCAATTCAGTCTGACATCTTTGTTATGTTTTATTGAAAATAAAGATACTGGTTGTGATCCACTAAATGGATTTCACACTCAACTTTGTGTACTTGATTATCTCCACAACTGTCTGCAAAGGAAATATGACTGTAGTTCAGGTTAAGAGTTTCCAGACCAGAAAGAAAACTCAAAGGATAACTCTTTAAATAGAAA
Source organism: Loris lydekkerianus (assembly GCA_963574355.1). Classification (NCBI taxonomy): domain Eukaryota; kingdom Metazoa; phylum Chordata; class Mammalia; order Primates; family Lorisidae; genus Loris; species Loris lydekkerianus. The sequence continues at coordinate 1,963 of CAUYPK010111011.1, read as the reverse complement.
GTGATTAGAAGGTCAGAATAGTTCCCCAAAAGTATCCCAATCAGACCCACGGACAAATCCTGGAGTATGGCCAAACCACTGAACCAAAATCAGTTGTGATTTATCTAAATCCTGCGGTTCAACTGATTATAAAAATCTTCCTCTATATCTAGAAAAGTGCCCCCTCCAAGAGAATTTCTCATAAATATTTCTAATGTTAGAGACTTTCGGACCAGAGATGGGTATAAAAGCACAGCTTTTTTCCTGGGTCACTACAGGGAAGAGCCAGACAAATTAAAAACAGCACAGTCATAACTCCTACAAAGATAATAATATACCTTCACCTGACAGAACCACAGGAGCCTACAGACGAGGAGAGACAAGGTCACAGCCTACTTCAAGGTATTCAGTCTCTTTGTGTTCTGTTGAACATGTTCCCAAGCATTTGGTTCAGGGACAAGCACCTCTGGGCACCTAGTAAGTGTTCATTGTGTTTTGTGATTGAACACTTGCCCCGGGTCTTGTGTTATCTCAGAAATGATGGGAAACCTTGCCTCTGCGAGTCTCTATTGTCTCTGCCAGTCTCTGCCTTGTGGGTGAGACAGTTGGGAATGCCAAGCTCTCTCTCTGTGAGATGGAGGACGTTACAGCACCAGATACCACGCCCTTATTCACAATGTCATGACCTTTCTAGCAAGCATGAAGTTTAGGATTTCATAAAGTTAAAATCAATTGTCCTTCCTTACATATGTGAAACTGAAACATCATAAACTCAAAATGATCATTTTTATAAAACCACAGTATGTTCCTGACTATTTAATGAACTTAAAAAATACTAAATACCAAATTATCTTTGAATTATGAAGATGATGATATTATCCAACTTTGATAAGTTATTTTTATTATCATTTTTAATGATGGATTCACCTGCTTCCCCTGACTAATGAAGTTCAGTTCATAAACAGAGTGAATATCTATTGAAAGGAAGCCGTTGAGGTACCTTAGATTGGGGTTCCTGACATATCTAAGCGTGTAGCATGATACAGACTATGGCAGTTTCTGACCATCCAGCTGCGAGGAGGAGCCCCAATAGCCTCTCAAGCTTTTATTTGTATCTGAGGTTATAGGAAAGGAAGGGTTCTAGTGCAAGGTTCTAAAAGATAATAGCATTTTTTTTGAGACAGAGTCTCACTCTGTTGCCTGGCTAGAGTGCAGTGGCATCCTTATAGCTTATTGCAACCTCAAATTCCTAAGCTCAAGTGATCTTCCTGCCTCAGCCTCCCAGAGTGCTAGGGTTATAGGCATGAGGCACTGTTCTTGGCCTGTACTTTTTAAAGATTGGTTAAAAAGGATAGGGGAGGAAGAGTAATACTGTGACTTGCAGCTGTTGAATTCTTTGACCTAGATGTTGAGAAAGACGTGAAAGTAAACTACATTAGCAAATTAAGACAAGCCTGTGATGGACCAAATGGGAGTACGCTGCTGACCTCATCTCTTAGATCAGGGTTCTGAACATGTATGTGGAACACTTGCATCAGATCACCAGGGAAGCAGGAGATGATGGTTCTGTGGTCCCACACAATGGATGGGAAACTGTTTTTTTTTGTTTTGTTTTTTTATTGTTGGGGATTCATTGAGGGTACAAGAAACCAGGTTACACTGATTGCATTTGTTAGGTAAAGTCCCTCTTACAATTGTGTCTTGCCCCCAAAAGGTGTGTCACACACCGAGACCCCAACGAGAGGGACACCTTCCCTCTCTCTGCTCTTCCTTTCCCCACCCCTCCCTCCTTCTTTCTCTCTCTGGTCTCCCCTCCCCCCCCCCACTGTGTCATTAATTGTCATTAATTGTCCTCATATCAAAATTGAGTACATAGGATTCATGCTTCTCCATTCTTGTGATGCTTTACTAAGAATAATGTCTTCCACTTCCATCCACGTTAATACAAAGGATGTAAAGTCTCCATTTTTTTTTTTTTTTTTTT
>CAUYPK010111008.1:0-11091 GCA_963574355.1 Loris lydekkerianus | reverse complement strand
TAAATATTTGGCTGAAAATGAATAATGAATTAACTAATGACTATAGAAACTATTCCCCTTAACAAATACACAAACAGCAAGTTTTAAAAGGCACTAAGTATCTCTGTTAAATTTTACATTAGTATATTGCATTACACTTTTCAAAATAAATTCACAAATGTTTCTGTGTTTAATCCTTACAATGAACCTTGATGTCTAAAAGGCCATAGTTTTATTTTGCAAATAAGGATGTCCAAGGGCTGAGAGGCAACGTTATGGATAGAATCCATGCCTTTTAACTGATTTCTCCATGATATTTTGTCTATTCATAAGCACAATTTAGTTACTGGATTGAAGTCTGTCGTAAGAGTCACATGTTTTGTTTTGGTTTACTATCTATTCCTTTTCTTAATGATTTTATTTAGTCTAACTTTCTATTCTAAATTTCAGTACATACTTCTAAGTATAAATTTAACAGAAATTAGAATAGAGTAATTGCCTGTGTTTTCTCTGCTGTAGTATCACAAAAATGTACTCCTAAGGTGAATTTAAGAAGGACGGCGGTTTCTAGTTCAGAGGATATGGCGGACTAAATGCTCCAGTACAAAGATGAATGGCCATGCTTTGTGGCAACCTAAACTGGGCATGCATGTGTGCATGCACTCTCGAAATCCAAGACCTCTGCATAAGGCCAAGAGCCTGCAGAGCCAACATACTTAGAAGGTGAGCTAGACAGAAACTGTGCTCTACAGAGCAAGGCTGTGGCTCTACCAGCCTGTCTCAGCCTTGGCTCTAGGTAAAGACAAACAAAAGACACCCCCACCCCCAAAGTGTGTCCTGTCAATAATGAAGAATTGCATTCTACCTGATTTAGGGCTAGAAACCACAATGTCTATATAGCCTGATGTCCTAACTCCCAGATTATCAAGTGGAAAATTTAAAGTGATCTGAGTTGGGAAGTAACATCAGCAGTAGGGTAAAAGAAAACATAAATTCTCCTTGGAAGAATAAACTTCAAATTCAAGTCCTAAAAGATTTTTTAGATATAAAGTTCCAGGGAACATGGGCTCAGTAAACAAGCCATCCCGAATACAAGAGAAAGGAAAAATAAACACATAAAGTCCAGAATCACGTCTACAAAACACTAATGATTTGGAAATATCCAGTACAGAATGTAAAATGTTTGCTTAATATGAATAAATGAAAAAAATTTTGAGTGTATGATGAATGAACAAGATATTATCAAAAATGACCCACAAACTGGAAAACAAGGGAATTTTCAGACTGAAAAATGTAATCATTTGAATTTCGCAAACTCAGTGGAATGGAAAATCTGAGGTCCGCCAAGTTGGAAGCTTGTACCCTGATTCAAAATCAACCTTGGAGACCTCACAAAATAGAGAGGGTTGAATGGACCTGAGCATGGAACACAGCAAATTTAGAACATCTTAGAGAGTGAAGCTTTTCATGGATGACATGTGTGGGAGGGAGGGCAGGGATTGGGGACAGGGTATGTAGCAGCCCAGGGCTACGATAGCAGGAGGACAGGTGAGGGAAGAATTTTAAGTTCTGCTTTGGTCCCTCTTCCATATTAACTGTCCCACTGACAGTATCCATCGCTGGTGAGCAATCATTAAAACGTGGACGCATTCTAGAATACTGTGTTGTATAAAGTGATGTGAATGTATTTTTCAAGAGCTCAATCAGAAACCCAAGCAGGTAACAGAACATTCAGAGCACATACTTCAGGAAGGAGCAAATAAATGCTAAAATATCTTATTTACTTATTCATTATTTTATAATGCTATTTTTAAAACATCAATTTCTTTTTTAAACACAGTAGCAAGTTTCTGAAACAGTAGAAGTTTCAAAGAATGCAACATGAATTAACTGGGCTTTATTACCTGCTTCGCCTATTGGTATCTTGTATCATCATTTATATCACATGCTAATCATTTGGCATTACATATCTTTGAATCATTGACACAAGGGTTCTCTGATATTACATATATTTGAATCTTTGACACAAAGGTTCATGTCATATGAAATTATACTGTCTTCCCTAATGTTGTAATTAAAAATGTTACACATAAACTACATGTCCAAAAGGTCAGATGTCAAGAACAGATGCTGCTACCTAGTTTCTCAGTTTATGTAAACAGAAGCATTTAGGGAAGGGTTAATTGCAATGTTGGTATAACCCTTATAGTTTACATGAAGGCCAAATGCTACAATCCAGCACTGTAATGATTTCAACATTCACTTACTAAAATAAACCTAATTCTATTGTCCAGGGCAGTTGTTGAATGTATAATAGGTTTTGTGTTTTCTCAGACATTAAACCTTACCAGTACCTAACTTGAACATGAGAGGTTCCCCATGTGTATGACAAGAAATTGTATTCTTTGAGCCATAACATACAAAGTAATAAAGAGCATTTATAGATGATTAAATATTAAAGTGAAGTTGAAGCATTTAATCTACTGCAAAACTCATTTAATGTAAACCTACCCTGGGAACATAGATATTATTGATATTATACTTGAAAGGAGCATTTTCATCCAATGTAGCTCATGGAAATTTAAGTTCCTTCTCTGAGAATTTGGAATTTGTTAGACTGTGTCCATTTCTAGCACCATTTTCCAGTAGTACACAAATTGCGATTTTACATATTACAGAAGAATCTTCAGTGACTTCTGAAAAAAACACAGTGCCAAATCCATTTTGGGAAGGTACATTTATTATAACAAGTGAAAATCACAGTAAATAGAAACTAAAAAATAACTATTTTGAGTTTATAATAAGTTTATTTTGATATCCATTTTCATGCCACCATCCTGTTCTATTTTATAAGCTTTGTGACCAAGTAAAAACTGAACTGACCTCAGATCAAATAGAAGTTGGCACATTTTAAACAAATAAACAAAGCAATTACATTTATAGAAATTAAAAACAAAGATGATCTTAGGACATCTGGATTAATTTTGATAGATTTCTTTCCTTTTGTTTTGGCTTCACTAAGATTTTACCCTGTACCTAAACAAAACATCAGAATCTGGATACTGAATTCCAAATAGCAAGCGGCTGTAGTTTAGTCTCATAGGCTTATCATCAATTAATTCTAAATCAAAGTAAGTTAAAAGTACAATCAACAAAAGCTTTACTTCAAGAACTGCCAAAAATCGGCCTGGACATTTGTTGGTTCCAGATCCAAATGGCATCAGGTAACACTTCAGCTTTTTCCCTCTTTTATAAAAAGTAGTTTTCTTCTTGCCATCTTCTACAAAACGATCATATCTAAATTCCTGTAGAGAATAGAAGAAGAAAGTGTTAAATTAATGAACTAGAATAGTTTGAGTGCAGGTCCACAAATTTGCCAGCTCTCACTGTCTATCTTAAAAGCCTTGTTTTAATCAGACAAACACCAGACAGCAAAACTTGACACATGTGTGAGCTTTCAAAGAACTCAGGTGCTGCTACCGGGGAGTTACTTTTCCGATATCACAGTGAAATCTGAACTTTTTTCCTTACTCATGTTTCTCTGCGATGCTGAGCTTCCTAAGTTTGCTCCATAACATGGGCCTGACATATGGGCACTTGATACAGCAATGTGGGGTGGATGGGAAGAGCTCCTGTGGGACTGTCATTGTCACCGTGGACTAATGAATCCTACCAGCCACAGGAATTACCTGTTGGTCACTAATTAGCTTTTCTCCTATTCCTTCCCAACAGCTACTGATGAATGAGAACAATAAGTTTTGGATCCAGTGATTATATTTGGATGAAACTGACATAAAGTAATAAGATTCAGATAAAGCACTAGAGATTTTGTGGGACTAAGGCATGAAATCAATCTTGCTTGTTGTTTGAAGTTACGGTGTTTTTCCTATGAAAGTTCTATTTGAATGAACTCTCTCTCGGGTGGCAGGTGTTTCCAAGGTTTTCACAAGTAAGTTATATTACTTGTTGCAGAAAATTACAGAAGTGTTTTGTGAAGGGTGTTTGCCTCACCATCTTAATTTTGCTTTTCTGATAATGGGTTATGATTCAACTCTCACTTCTCACGTAATTTTCTTCGAGGGGACTGAGTGGCTTTATTTTAGCTCGTGGTGAATCAAACCATTGATTAAATTAATGCTCTCGTGGCTTGCACATAAACGACCAAGCATTTCCTGTAGTTGTTGCTCATTAGCATTGGAACAGCTCAGCACACAACTGTCACATGAGCTACATGAAGTCTAATGCAAAGTAGATCAGAGCTAAAGTATTTAAGGTTGAGGTAAAAACCCAACAAATGTGTATAGATTCTGAATCAATCACAGATGATCTAATTCTCTTATCAAAGTCAGCTTTGCTACTGTCAGTGAATTATTTCCTTTATAAGTACTAGGTTTCTCCTTCTTCACCTAGGACACTTATTTTGGTAGATATTTAAGCCTATAAAAACTTTTGAGTAGTTTCTATTCCCCACCAACTTGCAAGCTGAAGCAATGATAATGGTAAAATTAATCTGCATTTATATAACTTCTTAATCCCTGACAATGGATGCTTTGAGTCCTTTAGAATATAAGTGTATGTGTGTTACTACAGTTCTGGGATATAACCAGCCTACAACCAGGGCTGAACTAAAACACCTTTTGTTGACATACGCTGTTACTGAAGATGGAATTACTATACGGAGCTCTTCTGGGCACTGTCTTCCATTTCCGGGCCTTGGGCCTACTTTGCAAAGCCTATCTCTGCTGCTTTCTCCTTTCACTGACCATTCCGAGGAGACTTGCTCTCTCCCCCAAATCTATTTAAGTGGACTTTGCTATGAAAATTTGCTATGTTGGACATGTTTCATAGCAGCTCCAAGGGTTAAGCCTGAAAATGCAAAAGGAAACCTTAGCTTAGGTTATGACTTTTTAGTGCCTTGATACCATACATTAGCCTGAAATTGAGGTGGTTTTCAGATTCTTTGTGAAAATTAATGTGCTCCCTCTGATTTGACAGTGGTCGGTTAACATATGATGCCTGAACGCTCCCCAGGGTGATCTTCATTTAGTTCACATCTAAGTCCCTCATCTAAGTCCCTAAGCCCACTCAGTCAGTAAGGCTACTCTTCTAGTTCCTATCACCTGCTATCCCCATTTCTTCATGTTAAATATCTTAGAAATTCCAATTTGGTTGTTTATTTTGTAAAACTAAAATGGAAATGGCCACTGTCTTTAGCTTTGTGATCACCATCAAGATCAAACAGCTGTGGGCATAAATACATTTTTGCGTTAAAATTTATTTTCAGTTTGTTCCATTGTCAAGGCATGGAGAATCTGAACAGGAACCAACGTTAGGAAGGGCCTGTGGCAGTTTCTAGGGGTATAGTTTGGTTTTAGTCAAAAAGAGAAGGAGTATAATAATCTCACTGCTGAGATTTTGGGGTCACAGTGACACAGAAGAGAGGCTAAAGATATATCCATTCATTGGGAGCAACTTAGACTCAGGGCTCACCAACTCTGTTTCCCAACTCTGCATTTACAGTCTTCTTACCGCTACCATGAAAATGGACAAGATGGGAGCATTTACACTATGAAAATTGGCAAATACTATAAATCAAGGCCTTTCAGAGGGAGCTCTGGTTTACCAGCACACTGCTAATTCGAATATGGTAGGTATGAAGTGCCAATTTACTGATAAGGCGTGAGGAATTCTCTCAATATGAAGCATCTGCCTATGAGAAAATAGCCATGTGATAAACCAGGTCCCTGTATGGGAAGCTTGCAAGGGCAGGGGACTTTTTTATTGCTGCATCACACACTATGCCCATCAAAGTGCATTTTCGATAGCAATTGTTCAATGTATGATTGTTTCCTTGAATTTCACTAGTGGTACAATCTCTATTTCAGTTTGAGAAACCAGATGAAAAACTATTGAGAGCATTTCCTCGCCCATTGTGACTAGTACATCCTAAGGACAGTGGCAACAACCAAAATAATATTGATACCACAATTTATACAGTAATTTATGATTTTTCAAGGGCTTTTCAACTTATTTATCATTTGATCAATAATAAATAACCTAATGTGGAATTGCACGAGGTTAAACAGGACCTTTCAGCTTCAGAGCTTTTGGGGAACGTTTCAAGGTTTGGGAATTACATTGTTATTTCACTGTGTTTATTTACTTTAGGAAGCAACATGGTTATAATAAGGAGTTGCTATCTTAAGTGTTTACATTTCTTCCCTACAAGCCCAACAATGTCATCAAGTCTCACTTTATCACTAAGTGCCTCTGGACCTACGAAAACCAACCAACAGATCTGGACTTCTTTATAGCTCCAGACCTGGATACTTCATTTTTGCAGAAAAAAAAAATCATCATTACTTACTAGTGATTATTTGAAAGTCAGTTGTATGAATCCAGGCTGATAAATGTGGGGAAGCCCTTAGAAAAATTTTTAAAAACTATTCACTCCCAAATATATTAGACTTTGTTGGATAACATTTATACCTATGGAGAGGAAGGAGAATAAAGAAGTGTTTCCTTTGCTCTCTCTCATTGTTTTAAATCTCACTTGATAATTTGTTCTCCCACATAAGCAAGAGCCACCTGAGTAGAGAATGTTACAATAAGCTAAGCAACCATCATCCAGAAAAAAATAATGCTTAGCACAGCGGTTACATGCCGATAGCTCTTATAGGCCCAATTAGGTCTCAAAACACCTTTTCTTTATCTCATGCTGTGTTTTAAAATTTACTCTTCCAAATATTTAAAAATTCAAAGTGTCAGCTAAAAATCTGTGTCTCCCCATTCCCCAAGTTATTTTTAAGAAGAAAATAAAAATGACTTGTCCAAACCAGGGCTAAATGCTTACAAGAGCTGAGGGCTAGTTCAGAACTTATCTAGTGATCGTATTTAGAAGCCTCCTGAGGTCTATTTTTTGCTACAGTTCTTACCACGTCGATAGTATTGCTATATTTATACATAAGCCAGGAACTGGTTTATTTGATCTGTCCAGGCCTAGTATACATTTGAACGTGCAATATCTGTCTGATTTAAAATTTTAACTGAAGCATATTTCACTTTCAGTACATTCATCCATCCAAGCTTCCCCTTTATTTATTACACTTACATGGACAGATTCCTCTGTGGGGGCACTGAGAATTCAGAGATGGAGATGACATGGTCTTTCCCCTTCAGGAGCTTACAACATATGGGGGCTCAGACAAAGAAACAAATAATTGCAAAATCCTGTAGCATGCACCTTAACAAATGCACCCACAGGCTACAGAGTGAGCAATGAAGCTTTAACATTCTGAAACCATGCACCATGGAGCTGGGAAATATCTATGTTTTGCTAAGGCTCTTGTCTCTATGTCCTCCAAGAACAACTATCCCTACATTTGTAGTCAGTCTTCCTCAGATTTTATTGCCTAACAGCTATTGTCTGTTTTCTATAAATAAGATCTGGTCTTCCCAGGCAAGTTGTGTAGGATACAAAAGACAGGGAGTGACAAATAGGAGTCTCTCAAGAGCTCTTGGGCCATGTTCTCAGTGACAAATGACTGATAATAGAATTTTCTGACTGATAATAGAATTCCAGATCTGGATACTGTATTTTTGCAGGAAAAAAAAAAAATCATCGCTACTTACTAGGGATTATTTGAGAGTTAGTTGCATGAATCCAGGCTGATAAATGTGAGGAAGCCCTTAGAAAAATTTTAAAAGCTGTTTACTCCCAGCTAATAAATAGATTAGACTTTGTCGGAAAACATTTACACTTATAAATAAGTGTCCCTACTGTCAATGAAAGGTGGTTTTGGACGGACATCTGTTACACGAGCATCTACAGTATCTACTTACTACCATCTCAAGTTGTTAAGAACCAGAGGACTCAATCCAGATCCCTAACAGAGGTAGGTGCTCATTAAATGTTCATGGAAACAATGATAAGACCTCAAATCCTACAGAAGCAGTTCTGAATTATATTACTTTTCTGATGCCAGGAATTATCAGTATTCCATGACTAACTTCAAGAAAACAATGCTGTGGCAATAAATGAGCCAGTTAATTTTAACATTCAAGTCAGACACAATTGGCTACTGTTAAATGTAGTAAAGAACAGTCTTCATCAACTCAAGTTAGAGCTACCCTAATGATACTAAATCAGTATTCGCAATATTACAATTTTGTTCTGCCACTGATTTGGTATGAGGCAACCCTTCTTGTTACTATTAAGATGGATCCTGTGTCTGCTCAAGCTGGCAAAGAGCTGCGGACATCAAGGGACCCACAGAACCCAGCCCCCCCAGAGGTTGGGATTTGTGCGTGTGGGTCGAAGTACCCTACTGCACACCACTATTACTCCTGCCTCTCTCTTTCTGTTCCTCTCTTCTTTTTGTCAGTCTTCCCTTTTACTCACCCCATTTCCTTTCTCTTTTTTTTTCCTCTCTCTCTTTTTTAAATCTTTTATTCCTTCTGGCTCTTCCCTCTTCTTGTCTTAATCCTTTACCAAAAGGACACTTCAACACCTTAGGTCAGAGGCATGGTAACGTAAAGAGCAAGAGGAAGTGAAAGGAAAAAGTAGGGCAAGGAAACAGACAAAAAGAAAACACTCATGAGGAAGAAACAGCGGAAAAATCCTGGCAACATGAAAAACCCCCCGACCACAGCAACCCCCCGAGGGATCATGAGGTAGCTACTGCAGAGGATTCCACCTATGAAGAAATGTTAGAAATGACAGAAGGGGAATTTAAAATATGGATGGTAAAAACAAGGCAGGAAATCACTGAGAAAGTGGAAAATAACCAAAAGGAAATCCAAAAACAGAATCAAATAAGAGATGAAAGATATGAAGAATATAGAAAAGATATAGCAGAGCTGAAGAAATTGAAGCAGTTAATCAGGGAACTCAAAGTTGCAGTAGAAAGTATCAGTAATAGACTAGATCATGCAAAAGAAAGAATCTCAGAAGGAGAGGATAAAGATTGGTCAATTTATTATGTACAGAGTGGGTACTGCTATTTAGTTTTCCACAGAGAAAATATGAGGACACTTTCAGTTTTTAATTTTGATTTTAAGTTCCTAAAAGTCTAAATCAATGTCTTTTTTATAATCTTGGTGTAGGGGTTGGAAAACAGGAAGTTCCATAAGAACAATGCCATAAAAAAGAGTGTCAAATGGATGGAGCTGGAACATATTCTTCTTAGTAAAGTATCCCAAGAATGGAAGAAAAAGTATCCAATGTACTCAGCCCTACTATGAAACTAATTTAGGGTTTTCACATGAAAGCTATAACCCATTTGCAACCTAGGAATAGGGGGAAGGGGGAAAGGGAGGGGAGGGAGGGGGTAGGGGGGTGGAAGGAGGGGGATTGGTGAGAATACACCTGTGGTGCATCTTACAGTGGTATATGTGAAACTTAGTAAATGTAGAATGTAAATGTCTTAACACAATAAGAAAATGCCAGGAAGGCTATGTTAACCAGTGATGAAAATGTGTCAAATGGTCTATAAAACAAGTGTATGGTGCCCCATGATCGCATTAATGTACACAGCTATGATTTAATTAAAAAAAAAAAAATGAATAAAGTCCCTCAACCTATGAATAAAGAACGTAGTTCTGGCAAAACAAAAAAAACAAACAGGATGCTGAATAGACCTTCTCCCTTCAAGGTCCTTGAGCAGTAGATAAAGAGGCAAGCTGAGGAATCCAGGTGTGTCACAGAGGTATCCAATCACTTTCTCTTCTCTGTCTCACATTGGAAGAAGAGTTGTCTTGGGCCACACATTAAATACACAAACGCAAACAAAGGTCAAATAGCAAAAAACAAACAAAACAAAAGTCCATGCATACTTTTCTTGATTTATGATATCATCAAAGTAACTAAGATAACTAAGGTAACAAAAGAATCATCCTCACAAAATCAGCAGGTGGGACTGCAGGACACAGGTTGGACACCCCTGCATTGGGGAATCTTGAGGGAGAGGTCAGTGTGGCTGCATCTCAGTCCTCTAAAGAACTAACTGCCCTTCTTATTTTTCATCTCTGTGGAAGCTGCAGGGTTCCAAACTTACTCTGGTTGGTTCTGCATCTCTGTGGCCCCAGGCACATGCTAGGCAGCTATGCAGAATACACACACACACACACACACACACACACACACACACACACACACACGAGTTCATCTCTGCTTTATTGAAAGGAGCTTTTCAGGGCTTCCGCATGGGAGCAGACGCCATATCCAGCCTTAGCATTAATGTGCCAAGGAGGAGAAGGAAAGTCCGCCAGGGCTTTCCCAGGTTTTATGCTAATCACTACCTGTGCTTAGCCCCTGCTTCTGCCCCGTGAATCTTTGCCTGCAGGTTTGGCCTTTATCTAGGGAGCCAGGGAGAAGTCAGGAAGAAGAGCTATTACCACTGCCAGGAACTTATTCTCTATCTTAGTTGCTTATTTATTAGCTACTCTGTCCACTTTCTCCTGGAAGCTTTTCAAAATTCCTTGCCCTTTTCCTTGCCTTGTTCTTGTTTATCTGAGTTGTTATGTACATATTCTTTTCTACAATCTATTCTATTTGGAAAGTGTGGGTGGGAGGGAGAATAAATGTGTGTGTCCTCAGTGATGATCAGCCGAAACCTGAGGGGTCCTCTTATCCCACCACCCTAGGTGCTTGTTCCCAAGGCCCTGCCATTTTACTGTGTTGTCAGGTCTTCTGATAGACAACACTTTGTATGGATTAGGGTTGATGAAGCCTGTCTTTCCTTCCTTCATTTCTTCCCCCCTTCTCTCCCTCCCCCCTCCTCTCCCTCCTTCATTTCCTTTCCTTCTCTCCTTCCTTTCTTCCTCCCTTTCCTCTTTCCTTCCTTCCTCCCTTTCCTCTTTCCTTCCTTCCTCCCTTTCCTCTTTCCTTCCTTCCTCCCTTTCATCTTTCCTTTTCTCCTTCCTCCCCACTTTCCTTCCCACTTTCCTTTTCTCCTTCTCTCTACCTCCTTCCTTCCTTTCCTCCCCCCTTCCTTCCCTTCCTCCCCCCTTCCTTCCCCCCTTCCTTCCCTTCCTCCCCCCGTCCTCCCCTCCCCCTCCCTTCCTCCCCTCCCCCTCCCTTCCTCCCCCCATCCTTCCCTCCCCCTCCCTTCC
>CAUYPK010111006.1:0-36932 GCA_963574355.1 Loris lydekkerianus | reverse complement strand
AGGGGGGAGAGAGGGGGAGGGAGAGGGAGAGAGGGGGGAGAGAGGGGGAGGGAGAGGGAGAGAGAGGGAGGGAGAGAGAGAGAGAGAGAGAGAGACAGAGGGAGGGAGAGGTGTGAGGGTTGAGTCCAGCTGCACCAGTGCTTAGAGGTTGGGGACATAAGAAGGAGCCGCAGAGAAGACTGTAAGCTGATGTAGGAGGGAATGGAGAGCAGTGTCCTAGAGACCAAAAGGAAGGGAGTGTTTCAAAAGTGGGCAGGATCGGTAATGTCCTGAGAAACAACAGTTGGTTTAGCAACGTTAAAATCACTGGTAACCTTGACAGGAGCTGTTCCAGGGAGACTAGCAGGGAATATAAGCTAATTATAGTAAGTTCAATAGAGAATGAAACAGGAGATTCAGAGACAATCCTTCTTAACGAGTTTTGCTGTTTAAAGGGAGCAAAGAAATGAAATAGGGGGGATCAAAAGAAATTGTTTTTAAAGAGTGCAAATGTAGTGTGCGTTCACGTTAATGGAAAAGACCCAATAGTAGGAGAAATTTACTTAATTGAATGGTAGAACTCATGTTACAATTGTGAGGAATGTTTGGATTGTGGATGATCATGAAGGGCTTTAACTTTCAGTGATTGACTTTAGACTGTCCATGGTGGACAACAAGAAGCCTTTGGAGAGTTTTGAATAGAGCATGACATTAAAGCTTACATACATGTATACATGCTTAGAGTAAAATTTGTTGAACTGATTTATGGTTTAATGATGTGTGAGCATCATTATCTCGAATGCCCTTAAACATAGTAGAAAATTGTCTACATCATAAATATAGCTCATTTTAGGTAGACTTAGATTGTGCTATGTAACATTTACTTTCTAGATGTTAGCTTATTTAATCCTCCCATTCATTCCAGAAGGTAGTGCTATAACTGACCACATTTTATAGGTTAGGGAACTGAGGCACAGAGATTTAGCAACTTTTGCTAGGCAACAGCTGTGAGTGGTCAAGCAGGAATTGAAGTCAGACTATATGTTTCCAGAATAAAGCACAGAGCACCTTGTTGTATTGTCTCTTAGCTTACTGTGTTCTAAATTTCTAATTACTTTTGGACCATGTATGGTTTGTGGGAATTCATAACAGCTCACTATTTTCCTCACCTAAATATTCTGCCACTCCATTTCTATTCTATAAATTGTATTTTGTGTGCTGTAGCTCACGTATGTCGTAATGCGTCCGTCATTGTAGATGATCACATGTCAGGTGCGTACAGATTCTGTTGCATTCATACAGCTGGCGAGCCCCTCCACATGGTGGTCGGGGGCAGACCCAAGCAGTTGGAAAAGCTTTGACAATAGTTTCTTCATAATTGCATGTTGTTTATTGTGGGCTGACCACTACCACATAAGTAATTACATTTAATTTTCACAACAACCCTGTGTTTTAGTCAGAACAGAAAGAAATACTGTCATTTAAACAAATAAAAAATCAGAGATTGATGGAAATTGGCACAGTACTTAGCTCAGAGCAGACAATTAATAAATAGTTGAATAAAAGAACAAATGGACAAATGGTTTGTAGTGACAGCCACAGAATTTGGAAGAGCAGGACGGTGGTAGAAAGCTGAGACGCCTCACTGGTAAGCCAGGCTTTTTTCTCATTATACTGCAGCTGCTTTGAATTTTTTATCCTTACTTTTAAAATAAAGTCTATTGACTCCCAGGTATTAGCAGTTAAACCAGAGTGGTGAGATGGAATTCTTTCCCGGCTGCCACTCACATTTTGAGCTGTTTTCTGATTGGAGAGTTGGCGTGATGCCCCAGGTAGTAGACATTTCTTTGGGTCGATATTCAATTAATGTCCCAGCAGACTGTTAACAGAGACTGAGTTGTGGGAGTGCTGTTTTGGAGGTGAAATGGACGAAGAAAGATAATTCTCAATTACTGAATTCATTAAAATACTGAGGGAGATTATTTACCTGGTTCGGGGGCATTGGTTGTTCTGACCTGGGCAGGCTCCCGTCTTGGGTAACTGGCATCTTTTCCTCTCTCCATTTGTTTAACAGGCTATGAGGGCACTGTCCTTTCTGACATCCTATTTGGGGGCACTTTTATAGTTTGCTTCAAATGATTCGATGCCTGCCAGATGCACCTTTGAACTACATCAGTTCTGGGGGTGGGTAAGGAAGTTCCAGCTCTGGCATCCATCTCCCAAAACAAGCTGTGAGCTGGCCCTGGCTGCTCCGCATTCAGAAGGAGGGCACTGAACAGCCTTCCCAGGTGAGGAAGGCGATGGGAAGGGGTAGGTGGTGCTGAGGGTTTTGCTAAAGTGTTAGCGACTTGGGAGCACATACTTTAGTATTCTGACATACAGGAGTGATTTCACAGCTGAGTAACTGTTAGAATGTGGTGAGCATTTGTCTAAATGCTTGTGGGGGAAAGCTAATGGGAAGGCCCAGCTTTTCACTGTATCTTAGGCAGTAGTCTTTTGGGGCGAGGAGGGATGACAGTTCATTTTTATGGGAGGTAGCTGTCCTCCTCTGCGGGTCACTGGCCTCTCACACACCTTGAAGACAGCAGGCGTGTAACCCCATTTCAGAGTTCTAAGCTGCTGTGCAAAGCTGGTGAGCACAGCCCGTAGGCCCCACTTGCAGCTGGCTTTATGGTGGGGAGCGTGAAGGTGCAGTGATCCTTACATTTATCATCTTAGAGCATATGATCATACAGCACACTATTAACTATCTCTTCAAAATTTTTTTCTGATCAAAGGCACTTATATCATGCTCTATGCAAGAGGCATCTGAGCAGCTGAAAATATCTTCATTTGAACAAAATCCATCCTACTTACAGGCACCCCTGCAGTCTTTCTGGGGTTGCTTCTTTTGAAATAAGGATGAAATTGTATTTCCAAGTGTCACAAAAAAATGTCTGCTTTGCTTGTTTGACATCAATTAAAAACTTAGAATCCCGTATGAGGTGGCATTCAGCAGAGAGCCCACGCTTGCACAGACAGCCTCCTGCCAAGGAACGTTGGCAACAGCATTTGGAAAGACAGTTCAGTACAAGAGACACCACTCTGTCGTTGGGCCAAGTTACATCAGCAGAATACAACATGTCTTAGCTAAAACCGTAGTTCTGATAGGATTTATTTGTGGAATGATAATTTAATGATAGGTCCTTAGCTTTGATCAGAAATCAAGGGAAGAAACAGCTATTTGAAGACTATTTCTTAAGCAAAATTGCAGCACACAAGTGGGTGTTTTCAATAAACAGCTGTTGAATAAATGAATGAAGAAACTGTGCACTATGCTTCTTGAGGTCTTCTGTAGGAAGTATTATTTGAGAACCTTCTCCAGTGTTTTACTACCAGGGGAGTTAGTCTTTCCGTGTGAATTCACATGCTTCTTTTGATTTCGTCACTTCTTAAATGGTCTCTGATCCATTTTAATCTTTAGCTAAGCTGGTTTAAGAATCTTATTTTTGATTAATTTTTTTTTAAATTTCAAAATACTCATGTTTTCATTACATAGATACCTCCTTGCATAATGTGTCAGTCAGGGATTTTGGTGAACCCTAGAGGTTGTAAACATTTCAGTAAACAGCTGTTTGAATAAATGAATGAGTTGAAGACATCGTGCACTTTGCTTCTTCAGGTCTTCTGCAGGAAGAATGATTTGAAAACCCCTTCAATGGTTTACTGCCAGGAAGGAGTAATATGCAGCCCCAGCAGCCGTGCTCTCCTTTATCTGTGCGTACATGCCGGCGTCTATTGTTTATTTGACTCTTTAGTAATGGCCATCTAACAGGGGAAGGTGGACGCTCCTGGCGGCTTTAATTTGCATTTCCCTCATAAGCAGTGATGTTGGGCATTTTTTCCTACGTTTCTTGACCATTTGTCTATCTTCTTTCAGTTCATGTCTTCCGTCCACTTTTTAAAGAGGTTGTTTATCTTTTCAGAGAACCGACTTCTTCTTTTTTCCATCCTCCGTGTGTTTATCTCCTTCCCATTTTGGTCTGCTCTGCTCTGAGCTTTGTTATTTCTATTCCTTTGCTGCCTTTCGGTTTGTTTTTCTCTTCTTCTCCCAGTTCCTTGAGGTGTGACATTAGGTTGTTAATCTGGGATCTTCGTGTCTGTCCCTTGCAGGCATTTCCATCTGGGGACTTTCCCATGAGCGTCACTGTCCTGGGTCTCACAGGGTGTGACCACTGTATCCCCTTTGTCATTCAGCCTGAGGAATATCTTGATTTCCATCTTAATATCATCACTGATCCAAGGATTGTGCAGCAGCAGGTGATTTAATTGCCATGATTTTGTGCAGATTTGCGTGTTTTCATTGGCATTGATTATGGTCTGAGAAGATAACGCGGTCTGATTTCAGTTTTACTTTGCATTTTCTGAGGCTTGTTTTGTGGCCTACGTTATGATCAGTCTAGGAGCACGTCCCACGTGCTGATGAAAAGAAGGTATATGCACTAATTTTAGGGTAGGATGTTTTGTAAATCTCCCTTAGTGCATTTGTTCTAGAATCCTATATCAATCCAGTTATTATCCTCTGCTTCAATGCACCTGTCCCCCTTTGCTGGAAACTCTCCTACTTGGTGAGGAGACTGAGAGCTCCCTGTTTGGGCCTCAGTGACCTGCTCTGGCAGATTGAGTTCACGTGGCCTGGGAGGCCAATGCACCGAGAGCCTCTGGTGCACCTGTTCTTTGTTCTGTCCCCTGCGATTGTCACAGTCTACGCCTGTGCTGGATGATCTTGTGGGGAGTGGTGGGTTGTTCCTCAGGCTACGTTGGAAGCTCAGGTTGGGGGTGGGTAAGACCCTCTCCAGTGGGGCTGGCATCATAGGAGATTACTCTGCCCAGGTCCCCCTGAGAGGTGACCATGGAAGCTGGGTGAGACTATCTAGGTAGTGGTCATAGGTGTCCAGAAGCTTACTCAAGCCAGGTCTAGGTGCCATGGTAGCTCAAGACTAATGGGTCCCCTGCAAAGTACTGGACCAGGAGGACAGTTCCTACCAGGTCACAATGGAGGCAGGGGTGCTGGGTGGTAGCACTGGAGCTTCAGGGGCCAGCTGGCTGTGGGGCCCAAGGGCAGCTGGTGCTGGTGGTGGTAGTGCTGGAGCCTCAGGGTGGAACTGCAGGCCAAGAGCAGTGGGAAGTTGGGGAACTTGGACTGCAGGGCTCATGGGTGGGGCCACAGGTCGTTTAGGGCTATGATCAGGTCCCCAAGAGGCAGTGACATCTCCTGTGTCTTCTGTTCAAACTCCCCATGGTGAGAGGGGGGCTCACTTCCAGTCACAGAGCATGCAAGGCTCTGCTCAGCCCGGCTCCCTCTCTGGCCTGGCAGGTGATGGGGAGGCTGCTGGAGCAAAGGTCAGAGCCCTATGTAGACCTGGCACTGTGGACCTGAGAACTCACGAAAGTGTCGGTTGTAGCAAGCCCAGGAGGGAACTCCCAGGACTCTGCTGTGCCTATTCTCTGGTGCAAGGTTGCTGCACAGCAAGGCGAGAGCCTCCTCATGGTTCTGGCCGTCGTTCCTGCGGGGGAGCAGAGCCCCAGCGTTCTCGCCTTCTGTCCTTCTCCCCTCGTAGATGCCTCCCCTGGGTACCTTCTGATCTTGCGAAATGGATGGTCCAGTCACCTTCTTCCTCGTTCTGAATGTCTCCCATCACTTCCTGGTAATTCACAAGGCTCTTTCCAAGAAGGCCCATCCGCAGGTGGACGTCCACTTGCAGCTTTTCATCCTCTTCTTGAGAGCAGCGGGCAGGGCTGCTGCTTCTAGGCCACCATCTTGCCCCTCCCCTCCTGTACTTAATATTACAAAATATCCTCTAGATTCTAAATCTTGTATCATCTTAGCATGTACTTGGCCTGTTTCACCATCTACTGCTGTACATTTTTTGAGTCCTATTGGAGATTGAAGACAGCGTATATTATATATGAGTAGGAAACCAATTGTGAAATAATGTCCCCAAACAGCTTCCTCGTGAGAAAGGGACGCTCTCACTGAGACCATGGAGCAGGGAGCTGAGTTCAGCCTTGAGCCATGATGACATCCCTGTGACACCCCCTCTGTGTTTTGCCAGAGCCGCCCCCGTCCTGGCCGTGATCCACTGGACCCAACAGAAGCACCCATTTGTCTTCCGTGGAAGAACATTAATTGAACACGGATTCATTGTTTTGATAATTTATAATATTTATTTTATACGATTTAAGCCTTTGGGAAATTTATTGATTTTAATTTGCCTCAACAAACATTTGCTGAGAGCCTCAGTTTAAGAACAGCAGATTTTTCTCTTGAGCTTTTGAGTACACACTGTCGGGGCAGCTTCTCTGCCCGTTCATTCCCTTCCACAACAGGGACTCTTTGTGAGATGTCACATTATTATTTTATTTACCAATTCTGCTAATTTCCTTTAGGTGGAGAAGCAGCCTGAATAATTTAATAGCTGTTAGATTAGCCTGTTGGGCTCTCGTGCTCTCAGAGGTGAACCCTTGTTCAGGCAGAGTGCAGATTTCCTGGGCTCTTGGCAGTTCAGCAGCTGGCAGGGGGTAAGAATTCCTGGTAGTTCCAAACAGAGGCTATTTTCATTTTCAACAAGGCCAAATGCAACTGTGCACGATACCCCAGGCCCAGGAGAGGTGCGCCAGCATGTTTGTGCAGAGACGAGTTCACCAGAACCATTAATATTCTTGTTGTGGACCTTGATGGATCACTGGCTTGAACAGCAGGCCAAGACGTCTAGGTCTGGCACCTATTCTAATGGAAACGGGCTATACTTTTGCTCACTGTTTATTGCCTTTTAAAAATTCAGCTACTTGTAAAGAGGAAGCCGTGAGGAAGCACGTCATGACGTGTGAGTTATGGGTCCGCTGCCCTGACAAGAAGCTTAAGACCTTACTGCAAGTTTCTTTTCTTTGAGTTTTGAAAAGAAAAACAAAACACAACACATTTTCTCTTCCCACTTGTGAAATGGGGTGCTTAAAATTATAGCAAAATTTTGATTTTAATAACTGTTTATATTTAGAGAGGGAATTCAGCTACGTAGGATGAAAGGCAATAATTTTTATGTTCTATTTTAAATAATTTCCCAACATGTGGGCCAGCTGACGTGCATTTTCTTGACGGAGAGACTCACAGCAGATGGTGACTTCGGTGCTGGAGACTCTGAGCCTCTGACCTGGACCGTCCACTTTTCTTCTCTCTGTTCCTGGTTCTGTCATGTCCTGTTTATGTAATGTCACATGGTTATGTAATTATTCAAAATCTGAATTATTTTAGTTTTTAGGCATACAGAACAAAGTGTGTATACGTACTTTTTTTGATAGCATATAGCACTTCTTATTTTTATCTGATGCAATTAATTCTGTTTGGAAGGCAGAATGAGTGTTACTGCTGAGGCAGCTAAGTTTTTTTTTTTTTTTTTTTTTTTAAATGAAGTGTCACAGCCAGAAAGTGATAGGTCATTTCTTAGATCATTTGACTAGATTCTGTCATTCTTTTTACTTAGAAAATATACTGACCGTGACACAAAAGCTGGTGCCTGGGGTCACTTAGCGTGTGCTGCGTACTTGGGGTCTCCAGGGGAAGTCATCAGGTACCGTGAACAAAATGATGTCGGGGTGATGGGTGTGGGCTGCGGTGGGCGAGGAGGCTGGTGACAGCACAGGAAGGTCCGGCGTGTGCTCCCCAGGGCATGCCGCATTCAGAAACGCCCCACCCAGGAAGCGCGCAGACCTGCATTTCATATCTAAATATGATAATCAGAAAACAATTTTATATGTAATAACACAACTGCTTAATCTTCCAAAGAAAAAGAAAACAGTGCTATTTGGTAGTTCTGAAAACCATAATTCAGCAGAAATAAGTGCAGGTGGGTCTTTTGCCTTCCTTCCAAAATGGGAACAACTAAGAAAAAGAGAAACACGCTCTCAGAAAGTTAGACAAATACGAAAACTCTGGAGGCGGAAGACGCTGGTAACTTATTTTCTTTTTCATGAACTTTCACGCCTTCAGATCAGTGTGTTACTGCTGTGTTCCAGACAGGGAGATGTGGGGCTCACAAGTAAACACGAGAAACCTGTGAATTTACCTCTGCTCACCAGAGACCTTTTCAGTTAGGTCTTTAAAAATAACTTCCCGATAACCCCATGCATTCTTAGATCAACGTATTCCATAAGAACAGGTGAGGTGTGATAAACCAGTACTCTTTTCCTCCTCTCAAAAGTTGGAGACCAGAAGACCTAAGGTTGCTTGACCTTGATGGGTCCCAGGAGCTGGGGTATAACAGGGCAAAATAAACCTCCAGTCAAAATTATTTTCAGAGAATTCCTAGGTCCCTTTCTTTGCCCATATTTAGGCTGTATTATGTAACTCAAAGTAAGTCCATTGTTTCCCCCAATCTTGGGGTACGCGTCCCGGGGTCTCATCATAGGAGCTGGTCTCTTTGATTGGATTTCTCCTGAGAAACGAGGCTTCTGAGAGTAAATTGCACCATCAGCCCAACTTCACATTCAGAGCAACTTTCCCCTTTTTCCTGTCTCTTAATTACATTCGAGAATGGTGTTTAAAATTTCAGTTCCTTCACTTCCCTCGAGTTTAGTCAAGGAGAGTCTGGCGTACCATGTAAGCTAGGACGTTTGTTCCTATCCTAGTGCCTGTGGACAGGTTGGTTTTCTACCTTGCTTGCCAACAGCTCATGACCACCTCTTCATAAGTTGACACTGCTTTCATTCTGTTGCAGAATAAGCATCACAACTTAATGAGGACAAGTTAGGTAGCCACTTCCCAGACCCACTGTTACTCTACAGATGTGCTTCTGTCTATGTGTAAATTTATGCACATGGATTAAATTAGTACTGTGATAACTTATTTAAAGATTTAAATACTGTCTCATGTACAAAAAAAAAAAAAAAAAAAAAAAAACACCAAAAACTGAAAATGCTCTTTGGAATGATGCGATTCTGTGAAGAGTCCCCCTAGCTACTCCCCTTTTGTGGCCTTGAATCTGAAGGAGTCTCTAAAACCCCCACAGGGGCTTTAAAGATACCTGATGGAAAAAGGCAGCTGGCTTGGCCTTTTCAGCTCTGTGTTGTCATGCTTGCTGCTGCTGCTAACTAACTAACTAACTAACCCATCTTTTGTGCATGGTTCAGCATGGACAGAGCAGCGGGCGTCAGAAGGCCTGCGTTGTACTGAGACTCCAGGCCCCTTGTCCTTTCCCCCAGCAGGAGCTGCACGGAGGTGGGCTCCCTGTTGTTGTGTCCTCAGCGTCTGTTGCGGTCTGAACTAGTTTGTTCCACAAATATTTGAGCACCTTCTTTGTTCCAGGTACTGTTCTGGGTGCTGAGGGTAGAGCAGTGGGTAAGTAAACAACATTCTGGTGTTTGCTCTGCAGCAGGAAGATGTGGGCGGGGAGTGAGAGCTTCAAAGGCAAACTCATGTGGGGAGCAGAGCTGAAGGACAGAGCCTGGGGGTAAAATGTGTGTGTGTGTGTGTGAATGTGAGAGAGTGTGAGTGTGTGTGAGCGAGTGTGTGAGTGTGTGGTGTGTGTGAGTGTGGGTATGTGTGTGCGAGTGTGTGAGAGTGTGTGTATGTGTGAGAGTGTGTGTATGTGTGTGTGTGTGTGTGAGTTATGAGTGTGTGAGTTTGTGAGTGTGAGAGTGCGCATTTCGTGTGAGAGTGTGCGTGTGTATGTATGATAGTGTGTGTGAGTGTGTGAGAGTGTGGGAGGCGCAGTGCTGCATGGGTCCTAGGTAGGGGAGCCTCCTGCTGAACTGACCCTGGCAGGGCCAGGAATGAGGTGAGAGACTGAGCAATGTGGATATTCAGAGACAGAGTTCAGGGCTGAGGGAGCCGCAAGAGACTCTGGGATTCTGGTGTGTGTGGCCACAGGACAGGGGCAATAATAGTAAATTCAAACAGAAATGAGTAACCCTGAGCTCCAGGGGTCCAGTGTGAGGACCTGGGGCTATAGCTTTACTGGATGGTGGCTAACAGCTGGTTTTCAGTCTCCCGGAAGGATATCACCCTGATTTTCCTGATGTTTAAAGGGAAGAGGCCTCACTTTGGTCTCCAGGTGATTGATAATCTTAGGGACCTAGGACCTAGCATTCTACCCTTTTCTGTTTTTTTTTTTTTTTTTCCATTGTTTGATGATAATAGCAGAAAGTTTCTCAGGCTGAGTCAGTGGCGATCTGAACAGCAGTTTCTGCTGATTTTTCGCCCCAGGGGTATCATTATGGGTCCTTTGGATAGACACAGGGGAGTGGGTTTATGAGAGATGCAGTTATTGTAAAGGAAAATAGGAGGTCCCATAGGAAATGCATCGTATTCTAGCGTCGTGTCGCTTGTTAGCCCCTGATGGTCTCTTCCATTTTAGCTGTAGCATAATTTTACCTTACATTCCACTCCAGTTACATTCCAATTGTTGGCCTTGTGCTTTCTGAAATAAAACTTAAAAACAAACAAACAAACAACCCCCCCCCCCCCAAACTCCTCACAAGAAGAAACTACATTTGAATAGAATGTGGATCCATGGGGGTGGGAAGGGATCTGAAGAACTCTTAAATATATAAAAATCACCTGAGACAGAGTTTTATTTTTCTAAATGCCTCTTGGTCTCCCACTTGCTACTGGGAATATCGTCATTCTTAAAAGCAGCTGGGAAGCATTTAGAGAGATTAACAGAGCACCTAGGCAGTGGATGCTCCGTGGACTCTAGAGAAAATTCCCAGAATGGTAGAGGACTGCCTGTGATTTTCTTTCTCTTTCATCCCTCTGAGTGTTACTTGAGAAGGCGAGAATAGTATCCCTAACCAGGGGACAGAGGAGTAAGATGTGGAAGACCCACACTTCCGTGGGGACGCTTAGAGACTGCAAACCAGGTGTAAATAGAGCAATGTGGGTAGGGGTTAGGACCCTGCATAGGTATGAAGGCACGGGTGTGAGTTAAAAAAAATGCAAGAGATAGTCTAATACTAATTGTATAAATTAAACACATTTGTATGAACTTACTATTTTTATAAAGATTTGGGCAATATTTAAAAACATAAAGCAAAGAATTTAGAAAAAGGGTCTCATGGGACAAGGGAGGGTCAGGAATAAATTGGAAATTAAAAGAAGAGAGAGACTTTCAGGGATGACGTGCTACTGAGGAATACAACTCCATCACCTCTGTTGAACTTGGGGTTCAAAAGACAAAGGTCATGTGTATGTCTATTGTTTGGAAATCAAATTGTGTTTTCCGATTTTCTTATATTGTGATTCTAGGGATATATTCCTATGGGGGAAAGAGTATCTGGAATTATTCTAAAAAGTTCATGAGCATGAGATACACTTTAAAGATGATTTATGGAAAAGAAAAATCATTTTATAAATAAGCATTTGCAATACTGCTTCTGTTCAGAGCTGCATTTAAAATATACTTTCATAGGACCCAGGGTTAAGAGGGCTTACCTGCAGAATATGGGGGTTTAAAAGCACAGCACTGTTAGTTTTTCTTTATTTCTATGGTGCTTTGTTCTTGGAGGCTCCTTTTCTAGTCTTGTTTGCTGTATCTCCATCTTTCATTAACTGTTATTATTATTATTTTTTTCTAAGTGGCTTTATTGTGAGATGCAGCTGCTGTGGCTGAGGGGAGAGGCCATAGCAATGGTGATTTTTTTTTTTTTTCTCTTTAAGATAGGTCTTTCTTTTTTTCTTTCTTTCTTCTTTTGCTTTCCTATTATTTTCTCTGTTCATTTCTTAACTTCCTTCTTACTAACTCTCTTTTGTTTTTCAGTTCTGATGACACTTTATCCAATTCAGGACATCTTATGGGCAGGACTTCACCAAGTTGCTAGAACATGCTTCACCTCCTTACTCTTTCTGTAGCTTGGAAAAGGGTGGACTTACCTACCAGCTGTGAGCTCTGCAATGAGGATGCAGGAAATGAACGTTGATTCACTATATTTTCTGTATTTGTTCCTTCTTAATTCCTGTGATACAACCAAAACCCATGACCTTTGAGATGTTTCTCAGTGACTTAATTTTAAAGCCTTTGTTGACGATCTCCTTCCCACATTTATCCAGCGAGGAAGTGATTCACATTACCGTACACCATTTCCACTTAGTTATGGGTTCCTCCAAGGATAATTATTATTTGCCTAATTATGTAGACAGTGCTCTACAGCACCAAGGCAATTAGACAATGCATTGCACAATTACAAAGTGACTGTGGTATTTGGGGGAGTTTGTTTGGCTAGAATTTATTTTAATGGTAATTCATTGGATAGCAAAAGAGACTAACATGAAGTTATCTGCAGGAAAATGTTATTAGTTTCACATTATAACCTATTATAGAAGCAAAGTGTATTCTTCCATGAAAATGAATTCCACACGCTCTCTTGGTTACTGGAGAAATAGGCTCTTAGTCTTTTTGATTGGAAGACAGTCACAAGTATTAATTGAGGAAGTATTGATCATATCCATGTATGCCTAGTTGGGAAAGCCATGAAATGCAGGCCAGTCTGGTCAGCTCCTGCCCCCTGGGACGCCAGCTCCCACAGTCCCCTTACGCTTGGCATGTGGGCTGCTAGCATCACAGCTTCTGGAAGGGAGTTCCCCCCAAATGCCAATTTCTCTGCTCCTGCTTCTCAGAGGCTCTGATTCAGCAGGGCTAGGTTGGGCGTCTGAAGTACACATTCTACCCAGATAGACTCAAATGCTCCCTGGGTGAATCCAAAGCATCTTCCACATTGCGAGCCACTGAGCACTGGGAGGGAATCCAGGTCTGGGGTGTGGGGACTAGTGGCTGGGTCGTCTCCGTGGTATTCTGCCTGGCATAGGCGTATGCTGATGTGCCTTCCTTTCTCCTGT
This sequence comes from Loris lydekkerianus, assembly GCA_963574355.1. Lineage (NCBI taxonomy): Eukaryota > Metazoa > Chordata > Mammalia > Primates > Lorisidae > Loris > Loris lydekkerianus. The sequence goes on along the minus strand of CAUYPK010111006.1, from coordinate 24,085 downwards.
GGGAACCATTGCTCCTCCTCTTCAATTTCAAAATACCGTAGTTTTCATTTTGAAAATTATTAAGTCCTCCTATTAGTATATTTGTCACATTGATTGGCATGTATTTTGGAATGTGGGATCTGATTCCCACTATATGATGAATGCCTATAAGGATATCAGAGTCACCAAATCCACTTTTAAACGTATTTTTTAATTTCAGAATAATATGAGGGTACATACAGTTAGGTTACATTATTTGCACTTGTAAGGTAACATCCAAAGTCTGAGTTGTAGCTGAGTCCTTCACCCCGAAAATGTACCATATACCCCTACATTGTGCCAGACAGGTGGGAACTCACTGAGCCCCCTCCCAGCTCCCCCTTCCTGAATTTAATGGTGTTTTTCTCTTTGCTGGGCCCATAAGTATTGATCTACTCTTTTCAGATTAGTCTGAGTACATAGGATACTGGCTTTTTCATTCTTGAGATATTTTACTTAGGAGAATGTTCGAATGTTCTCCAAATTCATTCAGGTAAATATAGAAGATGTAAAGTCCCCACTTTTTATGGCTGCATAGTATCCCATGGTCTACACCAAATCCCATGAGAAGATGTTTATAGAGGCTGCTAGGCCTTTTGGAGATTTACATTAAATTCTACTTTCAAAATAAGCATTAATTTTGTCAAGCACTCAAATGACCTAAGTGTTTTATATACATTGCCCCTTTAATATGCACCATCTCCTGCTGAAAGAGGTAATGTTATTATACTAACCTTCCCTGGGGAGAACACGGCACAGGGAGGTGAGGTAACTCGCCCAGAGTCACACAGCTCATCACATGTCATTGCCAAACAGAATCTGGGCAACGCTGCATCTGAGCTGCTTCATGATGGGCAGTGTTGTAGGGATGTTTTCATGTACCCCCCACCCCGGTCACTGGAAGTCAACTATGATTGTGTTGTGGCCGCCTGGCTGGAAGACGGTGTGTTCACAAAAGTGGCTGTTTTGTGTTGATTTATCTTATGGAGAGAGAGACCAAAAAAAAAAAAAAAATAGATTTATACTCCAGGAAGCTAAAAAGACTTGTAGAATTAAATGAAAGCAACCAAGAGAAAGTGAGGCTTTCAAGAAGAGTAGCAGTTTCACGTTGTTGGTCTACCAACTACAAGACACACAAATACAATTTTATTCTTCCAGAGGCCAGGTATAGGGTTGCTGAGTGGATTTCACGGAAGAAGAGGTTTTTGTCAGGAGGGCTTGCTATCATCTGTGCTTAGCAATGGAAGCCAGGACATTCAGCACACGCTTGTCAGATGAGGTCAAATAGGAAAGTTAAACAATGAGGCATTTTTGCTCGAGGGCTTTCTAACGTCTCTAGTGTGGATGGGAAGAGCATAAGCTTTCTTTCAGGGAAGGAGATAATGAATTTAAAAGTGCTTGTTAAATATTAGCAATCTGGAACCATTTTAAAATTTGGAGATGAAATATTTTATTTATCTAGAGATCTTGCTGAGAGGAGAATTGAAATGCTGATCACACTAACCATTTAATGAAGCTGAGGTGGAGAAGTGTACTTGAGTCTTTCATTTGGAATTAAAGTACAGTAGTTTCTAATGCGGATTCATGTAAAAAGTTGCAAAATGTATGTGCTTAGAAAGAATAGTTTTTAAATTGTCTTATTTTCTCTTTAGTGTTTGAACTATAATAAACATGGCTGCCCAGATTCAAATTAAAAGCTGATTTACATGTAATGTGTGTGTTTCTTTTTCCCTGCCAGGTGGGCCTGCTTTAAAATTGTTACTATGCATTTAAGTGTGTTTTTGTCTCATGTGGGCACGTAGTTGTGTATCTATTGGTTTCAGGTTAGTAGTGAGTACCCTGGATACTTGCTTTTCCATTCTTGGGATACTTTACTAAGGAGAATGTTCTTCAACTCTATCTAGGTTAATGCAAAAGATGTAAACAATGTAACCTCCTCATTTGTATACTCATATTAATGTGAAAGAAAAAAGAAAAAGTTTCTATGATTTTTATTTTCACACTGATGCACGAGTTGTGAAATGTTTCACCAAAGATATCACAATATGTTGTTTAGTAACTGACGATTGATAGATGCAATGAAAGGAGAACAGGCCCTTGGATTGGATGGGGACAGGTTCTGCCAGGATGGTGGAAGCGTCTCACGGCAACTCAGATTGCTGGGAAAAGCACATCACCGCTGGTCGGGTAACTGAGAAGTCCCACAGCGGTTCAGAGAAGAAGCTGAAAAGGCAAAGCCTATCATCTTTGACTTTTTCATCTATTAGCAATTTTTGTTAGCTGATGAAGAGGGAAACATGATTTTCAAAGGTTTGGCTAAAACTCAGGTTAGTGACTTATCTAATCACACCGTATGACAAAGTCCTCCCCCTTTGTTATACCCAGCTTTACTGGGTGTGACGGACAAATAGAAATCGTGTACATTTAGATATACCATGTGATTTTTGATGTGTGTATACATTGTGACGATCACCACGGTCAAACTCCATAACGTATCAACCACTTCCTACAGTTCCCTATTTTTTTTTTTTTGTGGTTTTTAGAACACTTGGGATCTGGTCTTAGTTCCCAATATACGGCACGTTATCAGCTAACATGCCGCCACTGTGCTGCTTGGTAGGTCTCCAGATCTTATTTACATTATAACTGAAAGTTTATACCTTTTAAGCAACATCTCCATCAAGGGTTTCCTTCTTGATGGTTCAGGGTAAGACTGCCAGTAGCTAAAATTGCACTTGGTGCTATATTAGAAACTGTGGGGATAATTTTGAAATGTGTCTTATTCACAGTAGTCAAGATGTGAAAACAGCGTATTTGTTGACAGATAAATGGATAAGGATAATGAAATTGTGGCTGGGCATGAGGAGTGGCTCACACCTGTAATCTCAGCAGTCTGGGAGGCCCAGTGGGAGGATCCTTTGATTTCAGGATTTCCAGACCAGCCTGAGCAAGAGTGAGACCCTGTCTCTACTAAAAATAGTAAGATTAGCCAGGTGTGGCTACTCAGAAGGATCACTTAAACCCAGGAGTTTGAGGTTTCTGTGAGCTAGGCTGATACCACAGCACTTTAGCCTGGGAAGTAGAATGACCCTATTGCTCAAAAAAAGAAAAGAAAACATGGTATCAATGGAAGAAAATGGAATATTATTCAGCCTATAAAAGGATATCTTTTAATTTGTGATAACATGAATGACACTGGGGACATATGCTAAGTGAAATGAACCAGACACACAGAAAATATTGTATGATTATATGAGGAATCTTTAAAAAGGTAAGATACTTAGAAACACAGAATAGAATGTTCATTAGCAGAGGTGAAGGTGTGGGGGGTGGAGAGATGTAGATCAAAGGGTATGAAGTTGTAGTGATGTCTTACGTTGAAGTCCAGAGGGCTGATGTACAGTCTGAGGATTATAGTTAATAACATTGTATTGTGCACTTGTAATTTTCTAAGATAGCAGACAGTAGGTGCTATTGTCATGCACAAAGGAAGGAACTGTGTGATGGTGGACATGATAGTTGGCTGGACCCTAGAGTCATCTTACTATGTACACACGTGTCAGAACATCACCTGCACCTCCAACACACACAATGAAAAAAAAAAAGAAATCTGTTGGTTCATCTGACTTTGACTCCCAGGTTCCCATTTATAACAACTTCTAAATCCTTCCCAAATGATTGGCTGTGTGGATGTGCTCCCCTAACTTTGTCATAAAACATCACTTAGCTGCTACTGAGACAAACTGGTGGGAAGTGAGGATTTCTATCAGGCAGCCAATTTATGAAAGTTAAAAAAGAAAAGAACTTGCTCCCCCACCCCTGTTTATGTAGCACACAGGTTTGCCCACCAAAGGAAATTGCACCCATTAGTGACTGAAATACTAGCGTCCCTGCAAGTCTGCCGCCATGCACGCTGTGCACACCCGATCACGCCCTGCCCTGAGAATGGCTCCAAAGATTAGACGCTGCTGGTGGCACCGCTGCCCCCACGGTGTGAACCGCACTTTAAAGCTTTGTTCCTGCCTAACAGTGCATCTAATCATACTTTATAAAGTCTGCTTCAAATGATGCTAAAACTTTCCTCTGAAATATCTTCACATAAAGGTGAAGGTTTAATAAATACTTAAAAGTTGTATCACTCAATCACTGAATTCATTTACCTGTTCTGCTGTACCTGAAATGTAATACACAGTTTGTTCATGTTGAGCTGATTTTCCAGAAAACCAGAGTGTCCAGAAATGGCCGATTAGAATGGGGTGAGGGGTAAGACCTAACCTTTACTTGCTTTGAAATTATTCCATCTCTCAATCTACCTATGTAGTTGGAAACATTTTTCTACCACCAAAATTCTTTCTTTTTACATTTTTGTAAACTTACACATTTGGCAAGAGTGGTGAATAGAAAAGGAGTGCACGTTTATATTAGTTCTATAGAGATGGAAAGTTCCAGTCATGTAAATGACAAGGACCATGGGTGATATTATTTTCTTTTTATATTGGTTAGGCCATTTCTGTCTTTGTTCTAATTTTCCATATCGCAGTTAATATAAAAGCTGGTGTCCTTACTGGAGCATCGTAACATAATACTCTTATTCTTTTTTGGAGATTTAGTACGAATTTTTATTTAGCAGTGAAGTTATTTTGTCCCGTATCTACCAGTCTTAGTGTTATAGGCCTTTTTCTAGTTTAGAGCACCAGTTCATCAACTTGTCTGTATATTTGGAGCTTTAGAAAAGAATGATGTGGGATTTGGAAAGTGACCTAAAAAGAAAAACAAAAACAAGGATGGCCCAGTCCCATCCCTCCAGAGATTGTAATTTAATTGGTGTGGGGTGAGGCCAGGGTCTAGAACTCCCAAAGTTTAGGAACTGCTGTGTCAAGGGCTAATCAGGCTTCCTTCAAGGAGTTCTGTATAACCTAGTGGTTTCCTGTCTGATCTCACCTGGGATGCTGAACAAAAACAATGAGGCCTGTGCCTCACCCTAGGAGAGTGTGATTAATTGTTTTGGGTGGTGCCTTGGGATTTGAGATTTTAAAAAGCTCCCACTTGATTCAAATGTGAAGACAAAGTTGAGAATCACTGCATCAACCTACAATTTAAAAAAATCTAAATGATATTTTCTAAGGAAATCAAAACTTAACACGTTTGCAACATGCAGTCATCTTTGAAGGATATTAAAATAAGAAAAGTTTTTTTCCTCTCTACTGTTCACATTATATAAGTGAGACAATTAGAGGCACTTAGAATTCTTATTTTAACAACATTTTTATACTGCACTTTTAATTTGCATTTATAGGTATGCTCCTAAGTAGAAGAAATAGACCCGAATGACCTTAACTAACAGTGTCTATACTCTGTCTTTGACAGGTATATAAAAACATGCATTTATTTTAATGAGAGTTATGTGTTGGAAAGGGAAAAGCAAACTGTTCTTTTGTATAATTCACAGAAATATCTCTATCTGGGGTGGTAGCCTAGTGAGTGTTCTATTTTTTTGGTAGTAGCATTTGAAATAGGGTTTCTAGGTAGGTGGGTAAATCATTTCTGGAGTGTTACTCAATGCATTCCCTGTTTTGTGTGAGACAGACCCTCTGCTTCTGATCACGCATTGGATGTGAGCTACCTGTAATCCGGTTGACCCTGGGCACCTCTGATTTCCCTCAGATGTTTCCTGTGTGCTGCTTTCTCTTTGGCGCCTGTTCTGTGGCTCAGCTGTCGTCCCCAGGTGACTTGCTGCTGCCAGTGATCTTTATTTCCTGTGACCAGTTTGGTCCCAGACACTCTGTATCAGCATTTGACCTTGATCTTGTTCCGAGATGGCATTCAGCTTTGCTTCTTCATTTCAGAGCCTTCATTCTGTTCAGTTTTTTTTTTTTCACTGTTCTGTCCTTTCCCCATTTCCAGCCCCAGATGATCCTAATTCTCTTATACTGTGCATACCAGTCAGGGTTGGGCTAAGGAAACAGCTCATTCTGTGAATTCCTAACGTGGAGTTTTTAATGCAGAGACTTAGGGTTCATCTGCCCTTAGAAGGGCCGGGAGAGTGAAGCTGGTGCCAGCGGGGGGTGCCTCCTAAGTAACGGAATCTGAGGTCTCCCGTCTCGGCTGCTTTTCCTCCTGTACAGGTGCTGCTGGCGCCTTTACCCCTCACTTGGCTCCTTATTAAATATGGCTTCTGGTTCTCTGTCACGCTCTTTCACCAGGATGCTGGATAGATGCAGGGACAGTGTGTAATTTACCACTTCCTCTCTACCCGTTCATCCTCCAAGGCCCGGGGGATGTTTCTGCTTTGCCAGCCTGTCTCCCGTCACCCTTCTCCACGTGACTCTCAGGTGAGCCTGCTGTGTGCACGGCCTGTGTCTTTGATTCCTCTCACTCCTAACCCTCCCCTGCTTCCCAAACCCTTCATTTCTTTCCATTTCTTCTTTTAAGTGCTCAGCAATGATCTGTTTTGCTACATTCAGTGACTTTCTCTTGGTCTTTGATCTTCTAGAACTAACGGGCCCTGGGGCACGTGGAGAGCCTTCTCACTTTTGAGATCCTGCAGAGGGAAGAGCAGGTAATCTGGAAGTGTTCTCCAGCCTGCTGGACCCCCCCCCCCCCAATAGAGAATGAATCTTTCAGGACAAATTTTTTCCCCCCATTTTTAAAAATAGATTTTTCAGTTTTTCTTCTCTACTCCCAAGGTGACCATTTTCGTCTGGGTCCTCGTGATGATTCCTCCACTGACTTTTTAACCAGTGGCTCTTGTCTCTACATCCACTTTTCAGTGACTTGCCTCTCAATTTTTATGTGTGTCTGTCAACTAATCAATTATCTTAAAATGATTCTTGTGTTATATGATCTTCTTGCAAAAGAACTTAGTTTGTCTTACCCTCACAGTCTTTTTCACTGTCATAAAGTCCTTCATAACCTAGGTTTGATTTGCCATTTAATTCTTAACATCTTAACAAAAATTTCCATAGAAAAAAATATGTCTTTTGGCCAAAATGCTCCATTCTCCTATTCCAGATGTGTTGTTCCTCCTTTGTTTAAATCTTGCTTGTCCTAACAGTCAGTTTCGTTCTTACCATGTTTAATAATTATGATTTCTAGCACTATAGTTTTTCTTTTGTGACTTTTATTTGTAACAAGTCCAATATTTGGGGAACAAAAAAGTCAGAGTTTTTTTTTTTTTTTTTTTTTTTTTTAAGAAAATGTTATTCTTCTATCAATTTTTTTGTTGTTAACAAATTCTACCAGGTACAATTTTAGTCATCATCAGCTCTGTTCTAATTTGATATCTTCTAGTAATCTCCATAATGAATTGCCTAATTGGCTACTCTTTATAATTTCTTATTTATTATGTTTTTATTTGTAATGTCAGGAATAGAAAAAATACAATTTTATTCTCTCTCTATATTTTTGTTTGTTTGTTTTAAGGACAAAGACAGAAATTTGGTGGACAACTGGGTCAAAATGGTGAGACAAAAATATTTTTAGGGTTGAAAATTGTAAGAGCCCAAACTTGCGTGTGGAGTCAATGCTTTCTTGGCCTGGCTGTCAAGGCCCTCAGCAGCCAGCGCACTGTGTTTTCCTTTCCCATCTCTCCACTGACCATACATCTGTACCTGTCCATTGTTTCAGCTGTACTGGATTTCTGGACGTTTACTTGCAACTTGCTTTTTCTCATATCTGCGTCTGTGTCCTCGTGATTCCCTCCGGATGAAATACACCTGTGTCTCTTTGGCCTTGTGAGTTTTCATGCTTCTACAAGGCCAAGTTCAAATGCATTTTGAGTTCTATCCTTCAAGCTGAGAGGACATCTCCTTCCTTTGTACTGCTGTATTATTATTTTGTGCCTTCTTAGGAGTATTCAGCACGTCACATTGTCCAGTCTTCTCCAGTAGACTGTGAGGTCACTGGGGGTCAGCAGCACGTCTGCACATGTTTTTACTTAGTCCCTCGAAGGTCTTTCTATGGAAATACTTATGGAGCGAACCCCTTCAGCATTTCACCCCTATACAGTGAGTAAGGTGAGATTCAGGCAGTCAGAACAGGATATATATATATATATATATATATATATATATATTTTTTTTTTTTTTTTTTTTTTTTTTTTTTTAATTTATTTATTTTGCAGTTTTTGGCTGGGGCTGGGCCTGAACCTGCCACCTCCAGTATATGGGGCTGGCGCCCTACTCCTTTGAGCCACAGGCCCCGTTCCAGGTTCTCTATTTTTAAAATAGTCTACATGTATTAGTCACAAGGTCATCCAGAATTCTCCCATTTAGTCATTTAATATGCCTTTAGACTTGGCCTCTGCTAATTTTCACTTTTCATACTCTTTGTAGAGTCTGATTCTCAGATAATAGGCTCCAAAGTTGGGGAGAAAAAGCGTAAGTTAGATTTTTTAATTGACTGGTATATGGCAATCTTTGTCCTTAATAATATTTTCTTTAATAATAATGGGTGTACATTATGCAGTCATAAAGCATTTATTGACTACTTTTGGTGACATTATGGCACTAGAAACATAGAGTACTCTAATGTCATAAAGGTGTATTTCTCGACTTGATAAGCTTCTAATTTATTTAGAAGAGAAAGGGAAAAACAAGTAATACTTGCTCATTGTTTGCTGTCTGATAGTCTGTGATTGCTGCATTTCACACACACTGAGTCCCACTGATGCTCCAGTCACGTTGTTTCACGGATGAGGAAACGTGGGTCAAACTGGTCCTGACCTCACTTAGGGCGACCTCCCTTGGGAGGGGCAGAGGAAGAATTTCCAGGCAGCCAGTTTTGCATGTTTTTACAGCTGACACTCTGTTAGTATCATCTCTGGTAAAATGAGATTTCACAGTGATATTAATGCTCATGAGGGAGGTTCCGGCTTCTTTTTTCTGTTGGTTTCCTAATATAGTTGATTGAAGTAATGATCCTCATCTCCACTCAACTGAATAACATTGTTTCAATGGTTGACTAAGACAATATATAATAAATGATTAGCTCAGTGACTGGAACAGAGTAACCTGCCAACAATTGGAAGCTATTGTGGTTTTTGTCTTACTTGATCACAATACCTGTGAAAAAACAGGCACAGAGATCTGCACACATTGTAATGGATGGAGCAAGCCCCGGATGGCGTCTGTGAGGCTGGAGCAATGATGCTGAGATCAAGACCCATGTGCATTTTACATATTTTTATATAATGGTTTTAAATTAGCAAGCAGCTTTAATGTGCATTGCTAAGTCACTGAAAATATGAGGGGCTGAAGTATTGGCTTATAGTACTACGATTTGTGTGTAGAACACTAATGGAACTCAGAGAAAATGGTGCTTGGCTTGGAGAATGGAGTGAGGCTGGAAGAGTGAGATGACAGCTGGGTTTCAGTGGAAGCCCTGCTGGAAGAGCTGAGGAAGTCATGCTGTGCAGGCAAAACCGCATGATGGAAGGTCCAGACATAAACAACCAACTTGAACATGGAAGAGAAAAATAAGGCCAGCCCAGCAGAAATGGAGTTTTCAAACTTCATTTTCTAAACCTCTACTTCCATCTCAAAGAGTAGCTAACATGAGAAGGGATAAGTAGCTAACATGAGAAGGGATAATCCAGAGTGGTGTTTTCTGCTCAGTGGTGATACCTGCTGAACCTAGAAGACCTCTTTAAGCCAAGGGCATTACCAAGCCTGACCCAGGATTGCAGAAACCTGGGACTGCAGACCTGCGTCTGGCCTGCCTGGACTAACACGACAGTTGTGAATAGATCATCTTGATATTTTCCTCCAGTCACACAACTTTGTGCAGAAGCAGGGACTTCATAAATTCTGACTGTGAGTCCATATCTGGCTGCCCTCTTATGATACATCTTTTCACTGCTCCTGCCCTGATTCCTGATGCTTTTGAAGTTCAGAAAAGAAATGCTTGGTATTCCAAAGGAGGATGCCTCTGTGAACATTACTGGGAGTGGTTCGAGGAGTTGGTTCAACTTTCCCTTGAGTTTCTGGCACCTTATTGTGAATTGAATGAACAGCAGCAGCCTGCCGGTGCTATCTGACGCACGGTGTATGCTGTGCTGCGTGCGTTGCATTCAGGGTGACAGAACAAACAACGGGACTGTGGCATGTTCTTTAGAATCAAATCATTTTGTTAGATACGTGGTAGGTGGTTATTAGATGCTCTTTAACATGCCCTTTACATTTAAATTCATGTGAGGACTTTCTATATCAAGACTTTCACCTTCCTCTGGTGTCAGACTTGTGTGGAGCTGGAATAATTCCCCATCTGTCATTTTTTTGTTTTTTTTTTTTGATAGGGGGAGTAGGCCTTAGGTTCTTCTCTGTAACCTCACTGGCCTAGCATAGTGTTTATATTTAACACTCAGCGGCTAATTAATGTCTCTTGATGGGATTAATTTTTGTCCAGCCTAGAAAAATACAAATGATGCTCTGAATAATTAACACCAAATAATGCACATGTAGAAAAAGAGGCCAGCTCTTCAAACCTCACCTCTTCTCTGAAGCCTGACCCACAAGATCCCTGCGACAAGGTCCCTCAGCACTTCCCATCTTTAATTTGGAGCAATATTAAAATATGCTTGTGGTCTGTATGTTTTTTGTGTGTAGCTCACCTGGGATATCATTCTACCTGTCTACTGCTCACAAGTATAAACTTGCTTAACGTGATAGAATACGTACGTGTGAATATGGAAAAGCACACACGCAGAAAAACGACTGTCTCACTGTCTGGAAAAAGACAAGGAATTTCATATTTCCTCAGGAAACCTCCCACTCTGGTGTTGTAAATGTGCTCAGACACAGTAGTTTAAAACACCTCCGATGAGAAAGTAAGAGGACAGAGGCTGTCTGTGTCCCGGGGGTGCAGAGCAGCCGCTGTGAGCTCTGTGCAGAGGGGGAGCGCAACCCAAGACCCGTCTGCTGTCCTCTGCTGCTGCCGAGCTCAGCTCTTTTCCAGCGTAACTCTGTAAGTATTTATCGAGCGTTACTATTTGCCCAGTCACACACTTGATGATGTGGATGATTCTGGAGACGATTAACATCGTCACATCCATAAAAACAACAACATCAGAAAACAGTAAGTGTTAGTAAGTGGAATAGCTCAAATACGTCCCCTCCAAACACTCAGATGCTGGAACTCGAAGGCCAATGTGTGAGTTCTGGGAAGTCTAAGGCCAAAGCTCTGGGAAGTTTAGGGTCTGGGCACTTTCTGGCTCACAGACGGCGTGTCTGTCTAGCTGTGTGGTGGGAAGGGCTTCTTCTAGAAGGCCACTGATCTCATTTCTGAGGGTTCTGTCCTTGTGACCTAATCATCTTTCAGGGTCCCCACCTCCTAATGCCATTACCTTGCGGGTCAGGATTGGAGGCGTGGATTGTAGCGGTGGTGGTTCATAGTAACTGGCCTTGTGGATTCTGGGGACACACTGACCATTAACCTGTGAAGTCTTTTTTAAAACTTTTTGATGGGAAACCTAAAAATGTGTAAAGCACGTGTATAGCCTAAGGAAGGAGGCGTGGATACACTTTAAATGCAAATCACATCGCAGTGAGTGTTGTCATGTAGTATATAAATAAATGATTGTTGAACACATAAGAAAATTATCCTCATGGGGGAGAGTAGACAAAATTAGAGATGGGTTAACGTAGAAAGGCCAAATGTCATTTGGACTGAGTGTTGAAGGATGGATTTTGATGTGTGGAGAAAAGAGGTGGTAGAGACAGAAAAGAAAGAAAGGAAAAAATGAGTACTTCTCCCTGTGCCAGATGCTTAGAGCTCTTTGAATATTTGTCAATGAAAGGATGAATGAAGGAAGAAAAGCAGGAGGTGAGGAAAGCGGAGGAATAAAGGAGACTTGATACGGCTAACGTGGGGAGTAAGTCACACTGCCCACACCCAGGAGCTGGACACAGGGCAGACTTGATGTAATGTGAAAACAATGAGACCTGAAATATAAGCTACATCTGTTAATTAAAAAAATTAGGCAAAAATCAAATAAGTAACAAGAAAAATCTTGTGGTTCAGGTCCTCATCCACTCAGGGTTTCATTTTTCAGAATTATAAGATTGGCTACTTAATTATCCACTTTTTTTTTTTGCACCAAAAATAGTATGTAGACTATTATTATAAAGAAAAAGACGGTATGATCCAGCCCTATGTGCATAAAATAACTATTTCAGGGAGCTAACTTGGTTTACTTGAATTATTTTTTTGAATTGAAGTTGAGAAGCAGATACCTTAATAAAATTACTTTTCAAGACTTGGGGTTAAAATAAGAGGATAAAAAGGAATTCCCGTAAGTTCAATACTTAGTATAAAGCACATAATCTTTAAGAATAACCAATGAATAAAGAATAAACATGGCATTTGGTGGGTTTTGATGCAAATCAACTATAAGTAGTGAAAGTATTATTGTAATTGAAGTGCTTACTGTGGGCCAAGTTTGAATTATTAAATTCTAGTGGAAAGAAAAACCAATAACTAGCTCAGCTTTTGGCTGGTTAGAGGAAATAAGACTATATTCTGAAATCAAAACCCAAAGAAAAAGAAGTTGTTATATCAAAAAAGACACTGGGACTTGAATGTTTATTGAAGCGCAGTTCACAATTGTGAAGATGTGGAATCATCCTGAGTGCCCATCAGTGGAGGAGTGGGTAAAGAAAATGTAGTGTGTGTGTCTATATGGTCCACTGCTCTGCCGTAAAGAGGAACAAAGTAATGTCATTTGCAGCAACTTGGATGGAATATCAGTAAAGTATCTCAGGAATGGCAAAACGAACACCATGTTCTGTCTAATAAGTAGAAGCTGAACAGCGCACTCTGTCATGGAGTGGTGTGGGGACATTCAAAACTGAGAAGGGGTAGGGGAGGGCGGAAGGATAATAACTTACCTATCAGGTACCATGTACTCTATTCTGGTGACAGGCACACCAAAAGCCTTGACTTCAGTATTATATGATTTATTCATGCAACAAAAACACTTGCACCCCCTTAATATTATGATATAAAAATTACTATATATATATGTATTACATATATAAAAAAACATATATATATGTATAACTGAAGTTGCATGCCAGCTCCTGTGTGTGGAGAGAACACTAGATCTGCTGACCTCAAGTGGACGTCTATTTAGTCTTTCTGTTGGTGGCCAGCTTTGTCCTCTATAAGCTGTGGCTTCTTAATCTGTAAACTAAAGGGAGGAAAGTCTGCCCCACTGGCTTTAAATTTATATGAAAGTACTGCGGAATATGAGACATTATTTCAAGCTGGAAGCTCCCAGACAAGAAAAGTAAAGGCCTAACTCTATAATCACATTTTGATTAAAACCATATAATCTCATCAGTAAAAAACTTACCACAGTTACATAATAAACTTAAATTGATAGTAAACACAGGAAAGAAGAGTTCTATTTTTTCTGTTTTCATCAGGTTGTACATGCTAATGAGATGTTATAAATAATTTACTTTATGGCCAAAGCAAGACAAGTTTCAGATTGGGAGATTTTTTTTCTTTCTTTTTTTTGGTGAAGATAGAGTTGCTATAATTAAAACATAGGCACAAAGATAATGAAAAATATGCTGAAAGGCAGTATGATTGAATTGTACAATTGATTAAATGGCCAAACATGGACTTAGAATCAGAGGGTGCAACTTATGCTGTTGTGGGATGGGAAACCAGAAGGCTGGAGCTGGGTCTTGGGCTCTTGCTCTCAGAGCCGCTCCGAATCCACTTCCTCATCTGAGACATGGGAGTCATGATTAAGCACTTCTCACAGGATAATCTTGAAGACAAAAGGCATCAATAGAAATTCAGTGAATAATGAAACTATATGCAGCAAACATACTTAGCCCCTGAAACATGCCCAGTGATGTATGAGATGGTGGGTTTACAGCAACAGTTACACAGCTTGTTTCCTCCTTAAGGGACACTTCATGTTGTGGGCTTGGCCCTCACTCCGGTGTTCTGATGCCACTTGGTAGAGTCATGTGCAGAATGAACCTGGAGCACCGAGGATGGAGCACTGAACCCAAAGAGACATTATCTAGAGGAAGATTTTGAAGATAAAATTATGATCTACAACACCACACAGATTTCAGTCTGTAAGATTTATACTCATGACATGATGAATGATAAGGAAATGATCACGTTTCCTATCAAATATAAAATTTAAAGTATGAAATTAACAATAAGAATCTGAAATTAAAAATTAAGTCCAGCAAACAAACGAGCCCTGTTATTCCTCAATAACAGCGGTGCACACTGGACTTGATATGAATCAACTAAGGCAACTATGTGGTGCCTGCCTGCAGTCCCAGCTACTCGAGAAGCTGTGATGTGAGGATCCTTCCAGCCCCTGGAGTTTTACACCAGCCCGAGTGACAGAGTAAATTAAAATGGTGCAGTAGAAGGTCTGATTTACTGTTAATTTAGAAAGTCATTGCAAATGTCTAATTAAAAAACAGAGATGCTTACATCTACCTGAAAAAAAAGTGAACATTGAAAAATAATATGTAAAATCAGTTTAATCAGTCTCTCTTTATATCAGATGTTTCATAGTAGACATTCCCTCTGTGTCCCTCTCCACACAAAGGCATAATGGTCTGTGGTTAAGTGCTGGGCACTTTTGGGGTTAATGTTGCCCCCCTTTTTGTTTCTACTTAGCATAGCATATATCTAAGATATATGTCTGTATTGAATAAAAACAAGTAATTGAAACAATAAGAAAATTTACTGAGTTGGCCAGATATGTACCACATAAACAGAAATGATCAATAGATTTTCTTTACTCAAGCAAGAAATACCTAAAAACACCATCTCTATAATAGTGCTAAAATGGTAAAATTATTAGAGCTAAATTTAAACAGAAGAACAATGGGTCTAATATGAAGAAATTGATGACATCTAATTAAAACCATGGAAGAAAATGTGAATAAAGGGACAGACACACCATGTTCTTGGATGAGGGAGGCCGTATTGTGAAAGGGTCAACTTTCCCTAAATTAGCTTATATACTTAGTGTCGTTTTATTTAGAAATGCAATAGATTTATTTTTATTAGATTAAATGATCTTATGGTTCATATGGAAACATGAATATCTGAGAACAACTAAGGAAAGTGAAAAATGAATGGCAAGGAGACATTTTTTATATCAGATAACACAGCATACTAAAAAGCCACTGTGACCAAGTTACTATAAAATTAGTGAACTCTACTTATAGGGGGAACTAAATATAAAATAAAGAATATGATAAACATGATGAATTAATATTGACAAACATATGGCTTCTGTTTCTTCTGGAAGAGAATAAGAGTGGATCCCCATCTTGTACATTGTTCAAAAATAAATTTCAGACAGACTAAAATGTAAGGAAAATAAAAATGCATAAATGACTCAAAACATGCAGTGTTTAGGAAAATCTTAATCGAGACTAATAACCCATTGCCTACAAAGAAAAAAGAGAAAAAATATTTGATTTCTTACAAATTTAAAACCTGAATGTAGCAACCGATACCCAACATAGAGTTGATAATGACAGAGAAGATCTGGAAAAAAATATAACTGATGGTTACTATCTATATAAACAAGAATATAGGCCAGACAAAGACAAACCTAAGAAAAATGGATAAATGTTATGAACACATTATAAATACAAGTGGCCAAGAAACGTGAAGCAATGCTCAAGTTTATATGTAGGATAAATAAATTTATGCAAATAAAAGTAAAAACTGGATATAACTTTTTAACTATTAGAATGGCAGAAATTAAAAAGGCCTGTAACATAAATCACTAGTAGTGACATAGAGAAAAAAGTTATTTATGTATTGATGGAAATGGGCTCTTTCAGAAGTCTTTGGAAAAATTTAGAAATGCGTTGTTGGGAATTTATACCATAGAAATAAGAGCATCTCCATGTAAGTAAATATTACAGCATTTTTGTTCTGTGAAAACCAGAAAGCACTCATCGGCAGGGTATAGTCATACTTTGCAGCCATTAAAGAAAATAAAAGGAAAATGTTAGAGCTATCCTGCATATCTTAGAGACTTTCTGTGAGGCTATTTTTGTGTAAGAAAATAAAAGTTTTAATATTTTGATTCAATTATAATAGAACATTGAAGAATAAATTTTATGTATACATCTGTACCCAACATTTCTGTGCACATTTGGGTTTGTGCAGGATTATAGGAGGAGATGTGAAGGGACAGCACAGGCTGCTGGTGGAGGGTAGTTGTGGGGTCAGGGTGAGGGGCTGTTGTGGACAGGGCTGCGGGAGACTAACCAAGAATCAAGGTTGCAGCAGTGGCTCTACCTTATCATCAGTGTCCTTGACTGCTTCTTTCTGTTTCACCGTCTTTAGCACGTGGCTTTAATTGTTGTGGCAACAGTAGAGATGCATTATGTCCAGGAAGGAAGTGAGGGAAAGTGGCAGTGCATATACACGTATCAGAAAAGTGAAAACATTCCCAAACCATCCCACAGACATCCCCTTGTATATTGTTGAGCAGAACCAGGCTATAGACCACACCCAGCTAAGGGAGGCGTGGACTTTTGGCTGCGAGCACAGTGGGTGCAGACTCTCTCCCTTGTGAGGCTCCTCCGAGCCCTCTTTTCTCCTCGGCCTCGACCTTGGTCCCTGTCCTGTCTCTGGCATCCCCCCCAGTCTCAGCCACGAAGCACACTAAGTTAGTTTAGCAAGAATTTCCCCACCATCACAGCTCAATTCACAATTACCAAGTCCTGGAGGCAACCCAAATTCCCATCAACTCATGAATGGATTAACAAACTGTGGCACATGTGTACCATGGAGTACTGTTCAGCCATGAGAAAAGATGGAGACTTTATGTTTTTTCTGTTTCCCTTTTCCGGATGGAGTTGAAACACATTCAACATAGTTGAGTAAAGTATCTCAAGAAAGGAAAAAAAAAATCCAATGTACTCAATACTAATAGGTAGCCAATATGTAAACAACTACATGCCCACACAAATGATAAAACATGAATATAGTCTAGCAAGGGGGAGGGAGCGGAGGGAGAGTGATTGGCAGGATCCCACCTGACGTGCACAACATGAGGGTCTTCAGGGAGCCTCCTGGGTGACGGGCTCAACAACAACTTGAACTTTACCTTAGACGTGAAAACAGCGTAACCTAGAAATTTGAAATTAATTCAAATTTCTGAATTTGAAATTTCATTTGAAATTAATTCATTAATTTGAAATAAAAAAAGGAAAGAATAGAAAAGAATTTGCTCACTCTTTTTTTTTAATTTGAGCATTTTTTTCCCCAAAGAAATCCCTGCAGAAAGATACAGAGAAAGAGAAAAAGAGAGAGAGAGACAGAGAAAAGGAGAGAGACAGAGAGACAGAAAGAAAGAGTGCTCACTCTTGATGTTGAATCAACCTTGCTATCTGCTCAAGTTGCTCATCTCCCACCTCTGGTGTCTAACCCTAACCCTAAGCCTTACCCTTGATGACGCCTCTTGGTAATTCTCCACCCACTGGCCACTTCACCCTGGACCATGGCTCTAAATCCCCAGCGGTCTCTGCTGCATTTGCATCTGAGCCTGAGCTCTCTCCTATATGGTAATAGTCATGAACAAAGTGTGCCCTACTGTTTTAACAAGTATCAGAATAATTTTTCTTAAGCAGGGGCCCCTCTGGACAGAAGTAGAGTTCTATTGGCTGAGAAGAAAAGAAGGGTAGATGATGGCGAAGTAACTAACTGTGTCTGTGACAGCCTTATCCTGAAAGCTAGTCATTTCCATTTCAAAAGCAAATGTGGACACAAAGCTGAATCCTTATGAGTTCAGAACTTAGATCTAGCTGTTATCTTCTCTGCCAGTGATATACCTGAGAACTCAGTAAAAAGAAGCCCGTGAAACTTCTCTACCTACATGTATTGTAGAAGTATTGTGAAGCTTTAATGAAACTAATGGTTAAGAAGTGATTTCAAGAAAGTTACTGCAAGTACATGATGCACTGGTAGATAATGTGTGAGCAGTTTCACAAAACCTGGGTAACTGTCAAGTAATTAAAGGCAAATGTACTGAAGCTGCTGCCCCGTGACTTTTCTTGGAACTCACCCGAGGTTGACATACCTATCCAGGGGAGAGCAGATCTCACACCATTCTGAAAGGGTTCTGGAAACATCCTTACTCTTCTTTTAAAATCACCCTCACCATCTGCTAGTAAAAGAATTGAGAGGGCTGCCTGTGAACTTAGCAATTAAATGTGCTAATGCAGTGTATCATTGTCACACTTGTTTTTTTTTTTTTTTTTTAACAACAACAAACAGACAAAATTCTACCACCACCCTCAAATTAAAAAAAAAACCCCAAAACCACCATCTGTTTTTCTGTGAAAACAAAACTTCAGATTCTTAAAAGAAAAACAAACCCAACGACTTTTACAGATATTATTATGTATACTGAAAATGTAGTCATTTAAAAACTTTCTTTATAAGAAAAATTAGGGTCTCAAGGCAAAGGAATCATCAAACCAGTAATTACTGTGTGTTTTCTTTCTTTCCGTTTGGATTTTGAGAATATGGAAAAACGTAACTGTAAATGAGGTGTTTTGTTAGTGAAATTCTTTGTCCACCTACAAAAGACAAGGATTATGTGTTTTTTCTCTGTTTAATAAATATTAATGTATGGAAATTAGCATGTATAAAGCCAATGAAGGAATATATTATTAAAAAATTCTTTACAAAGAATCCACTGAAATAGAATTCAATAAAATGGAGTCTTTTGACCCTGGTTTAGAATATTTGAAAACTTTTAGCAAATACAGGACAAAAGTGTTTTTCTAAAATCTAAGTATCAAGCACCTGTAAATTAACAGGCTGCTAGAACATAGCTATTTGATTACTGTTATTTCTGTGGTACTTTATCCCACTTAAATCTCACGCTTTTATCTTATAGAGAAATTGTAATTGAGACTAAGTTAAAAAATTTGTATATATTATCAACCTATTTAAGTTTTTTTTTGAAAAATACTATTTTACTTAAACTATTTCTTTTTTTTTTATGACCCCTTCCTTGTTTTTCTTTTTTTTTTTTTTTTTAATTAAATCATAGCTGTGTAGATTAATGCAATCATGGGGCACCATACACTGGTTTTATAGACCATTTGACACATTTTCATCACACTGGTTAACATAGCTTTCCTGGCACTATTTAAGTTTTAAAATCACTAAAATTGTATTGTGAAATCTGGGACATTTTGAGAGCTTCCTGGTGCCAAGAAAATGTTGATAACTAAAATTACCGTATGTGTTTTTAACTAATGTTGGGTTATGTCCATTCCTCCGATGTCCAGTGTGAAAATGATATTCTGCTGTTGTAAATTAAGAAAACTGTGAGGTTCGTGGGTTTCTACTCTTGTAGTCTTTGTTTTTTTTTTTAGCCCTCCTTTTGACGTGGGGTTCTGACACACATTTGCATTTAAAATTAGTTTAATATACATTTTGGATAAACTCAGCTTTTCTAGAAATATCTATTGTATGAAAGTAAACAGCATAATATTGTGCTCTAGATTTTTATCTAAATGGTACAGTTTATGCTTATTTGCCCTACTATAGTCTGTTAATACTTTCTCTCTAAGAAATAAATGGCAGCTAGTAGGTTTATAATCCAGGTATTATTTTATAACTCTAATGATATGTGAGACTTAAGATTCACCGTTTTTAGTAAAACTCATTTCCAGATAATGTAGTTTACTCTGTCATGACCCTCCCAGGCCCATGACATGAGAGCTGGGAAGGGTTATACCCTGTTTCACTGAAAATAAGACATCCTCCAAAAATAAGACCTACTTACAGGAACGATTGGACGTCCCCTGAAAATAAGACCTAGCACATCTTTGGGAGCAAAACTTAATATAAAACACTGTCTTATTTTCAGGGAAACAGGGTAGTGCGTTATATTATCTCAGTACCTGGTAAGCTTCTAAGAGTTTTAAAGTAAATGAAGACTTCAGGCTATAAATCTTTTCTGAGGTTTAATGATTTTGTATAGGTTAGTGAACCCTGAAATAGGGCTTGCTATGACACAAAGTTCCTCAAGTTGAATAACTGTGTGGTAATGTAATAGGCAGAGGCTTTTGTGGGCACTAAAAGTGTGTTCATGTTTATGAGTTTCCCATACTGCACTAAATTGAGATTTGCACCGAAAAAACACTATAACAAGTAGCTCATACAAATAGAATTAAACACCATTTGGAGAAAGTGCCGTCTACATTATGCACTCGAGTTATGTTGTCTTATCAGCGCATGTCAACGCCAGTGATACATCTCTAAGCAATAACGCCACATGGTGCTTTTTTAAACTAGTCACTATATACACATATGAAAAATCCAGGTAATGATAGAATTTAAAACAAAGTATTGGACAGAAGGACTGGGGAGAGAGGAGGGAAGTATGTGGCACACCTCTTGGGGGAGGGACACAATTATAATAGGGACTTTACCTAACAAATGCAATCAGTATGACCCAATTCTTTGTACCCTTAATGAATCCCAAACAACAATAAATACATACAAAATAAAAACAAGATAACAACAACAAACTATGCCCCCTCTAATAGGCTTTTTAAAAAAACACCCGTGTAGTATAGTGACTTGTAATCTGTGAGACGTCCTTCTCTTGGTGCCTGAGTTTCCGTGCTGCTCTTCTCTGTCCTCTGTGCCAATGTGACATGTGGCTTTCCGTGGTATGGAGTTTCTCCAAGCCCGTCCTGGTTGATTGATGAGGTTGGTGGATGAGGTGCGGCAGGTTGGGGAAGAGACAACTGAGGGTTGTATAGAAACATAAAACTCTCTGTTGCAGCCTGTGGGTGACTTGCGAGTATCTTCGTGGCTGAAAGCACTGGTTAATAATCATACACATTTTTTTCATCTAGGCTAAAATTCCACCAATATAGCAAACAGCTATAAGAAATGTGCATTTCTCAGTGAGTGAATGGCAGTGGTTATTAGTTTCAAAGAAAAGCCCCATGTCCTTCTCCTACAAGGTGACTGCACGGGAATTGTACCTTTTAGAAAAGTTACCGTTTCTCAATCATTTTCTTGACTTAGACACTGGTGTGTTGGCTTGTACCTATTTTGTAGGATGTTCCCTCAGTTGTCTCTTCCCCAACCTGCCGCACCTCATCCGCCGGGCACAGTGGATGGCTGAGCACATTAGCCGGAACACACAGTACCTGTCTAGCTAGATTTCTACCAAATCATCAATAAAAAGTCACAAAACTTTACTCTAGGTACATCTAGGAAGTAGCTTTTCAAAAAGTACCCAATGTACTCAGCCCTACTAGGTAACTAATTTAGGGCTTTCACATGAAAGCTATAACCCAGTTACAACCCAAGAATAGGGGGACGGGGGAAAGGGAGGGGGGAGGGGGGTGGATGGAGGGGTACTAGTGGGATTACACCTGCAGTGCATCTTACAAGGGTGTATGTGAAACTTAGTAAATGTGCAATGTAAACGTCTTGGCACAGTAACTAAGAAAATGCCAGGAAAATGCCAAGAAAATGCCATTGTGATCAAAATGTGTCAAACAATCTTTTTTTTCTTGCAGTTTTTGGCCGGGGCTGGGTTTGAACCCACCACCTCCGGTATATGGGGCTGGCGCCCTACTCCTTGAGCCACAGGCACCACCCTGTGTCAAACAGTCTATGAAGCTAGTGTATGATGCCCCATGATCACATTAATGTACGCAGGTATGATTTAATTAAAAAAAAAAACAAAAAAACTTTAGCCTATGTAACCAAAGGGGGGTAGTATCAAAATCAAGAGTACAATTTCCTTGAGGTCTTGTTGCCCACACGGGAATGCAGCAGCATGATCATAGCTCACTATGCCTGCAAGACCTGGGCTCAAGGAACCTTAGTCTGACACCTCAGTCTCTGGAGTAGTTGGGACCACAGGTGCAAGCCATACTTAGCCCCCAAGATTATCATCTGATGTAAAATGCTGATTTGATATCTAAGTTGAATACCAAGTAGGCAGTTGGATCTATCCTTAGACATTGTAAGGAAAGGTATGGGCTAGAAATATAAAATTCTCTACCAGTTTATTTAAAGCCAAGAAAGAATCTAGTGAAGAGCATAAAAATTTCCAAGGATCAAACCCTATGACCTTCCAAAGCTGATTCAAGGTCAAAGAGAAAGCTTGGAAATGTTAAATACAGGAAGAAATCAAGTAACAGTGTCACTATTACAGGTCAAATAAAATGAAGATTACAAATGGATCACTGGACTCTGGAACAAAATCACTGGTAATTTTCAAAACAGCTTTCTTGGAGTGGTGTGGGAGAAAAGCCTAACTGCAGCAAACTCACGCAACATGCAAAAAATTAAAATTCAAAGAATGTACACAGATACCATGGCTTACAAAGAGTGTAATCCTAGCACTCTTTGAGAGGCTGAGGAAGGTGGATTGCTTGAGCAAGAGCAAGACTCAAGCTTCACTAAAAATAGGAAAAACTGAGCGGTTCCTGTGGCTCAACAGAGTAGGGAACCAAGCCCCATATGCTGGAGGTAGTGGGTTCTAACCCCGTCCTGGCCAAAAAAAAGGAAAAACTAATCTGGTGTAGTAGCACACACCTGTAGTCCCAGCTAACTTGGGAGGCTGAGGCAAGAGGATCACTTGAGCCCAGGAGTTTGAGATTGCTGTGAACTGATATCTTGGCACTTCACCCAGGGTGACACTGCCGCCCCCCCCCCCCAAAAAAAAAAACACACAAGTAAAATCATGAATATAATTTTACAAGAACGTGAAAAAAATCCCTTTGAGCTTTACTATAGCACCTGAGTAGAAAATCTCTGGAAGGCTATAGAAGTCTTATCAGTTTGTAGGCTGGTGCAAGGGACAGGTAGATTTGATGAAGGTGCAAATTACAGGAAGGAGCCAACAGCTTGATTAAACAAGGTATGTGATCTAACGCTCACAGGGAAGGTTGTCTTCACACAATTCATTTAGGGACCGGACTAAAGACAGAAAATAAATATAAGCACTCACACAGAAGGGTAATGTACATATCAATTTTGTTACAAATTATGGGAAATAAGGTCATCAGCTGAGCAAGGAATAAGAAATTGGGAGAATGCCCAACTGGTAACAGACTAGTAACTAGTTTCTCTTGACAAATTCAGCTTTAGTGTAGGTGCATAGTAGTATGTTTATATCCATTTACCTATTCAATTTTCTACAAATAGCTGGAGGCAAAAGGCAAAATTTAATTAAAAAAAATAAAAACCTAAAAGCCAATGGGCTCTAACCTTTTTTTTTTTTTTTTTTGAGACAGAGCCTCAAGCTGTTGCCCCGGGTGGAGTGCCGTAGCATCACAGCTCACAGCAATCTCCAACTTCTGGGCTCAAGTGAGTCTACTGTCTCCGCCTCCCAAGTAGCTAGGACTACAGGCGCCCGCAACAAGGCCTGGCTATTTTTTGGTTGCAGCCATCATTATTGTTTAGCAGGCCTGGGCTGGATTTGAACCCGCCAGCTCAGGTGTGTGTGGCTGGTGCCTTAGCCGCTTGAGCCACGGCTCTTCCCTTTCTATTACTCAGTTTAACACATTGGTTCTCAAAATAGTAATGATCTCTGAACCATCAGCATCACCTAAAAACTTCATAGAAATGCCAACCTTCAGGTCTCCCCCTAGAACTACTCAATCAGAAACTCTGAGGTCAGAGCCCAACAGGCCTTCCAGATGATTTGAGAACCATCAAAATTTTAAAGCATATAGTAAAGCATTTCTCCTTTCCTTAACACTTCCAGATCACTACAGCTTAAAATCGTAAACAGGACCCCTTTTCAACTATGTAATAAAATCGACACAATAGGTCAGAAAAGTTTACCTGCTATCAAATCAGGGTATCTGATTCTTGATTCCATCAAGACTATTTAAAAAGAATGTTCAGGAAACAAAAAAAATCACAAATAGGATTCTTTATTTGTCATTATTAAAAGCCTGAATTTTAGACAGATTCTTGTACTGGTGGTTCATATCCATCAGCTCGTTCAACTTTAGCACCTGTCTCGTCCCCAGTAGCTTTTCCAGAGCTACTACCTTCA
>CAUYPK010111002.1:0-22818 GCA_963574355.1 Loris lydekkerianus | reverse complement strand
TATCTAGGTAGAGGCAGTTTCAGGCCGGGCCTTGCTGAGTCATTGCTACGCAGAAGTAGCTCGATGGATCTACTTCTAGTCAGGCTCTGGAATTTGCACTAGGCCTCAGGCACATGGCAGGGCCCTCCCTCCTCTTCTTGGTTGTAATTCTCAAAATACCTGTTGAATGCTCTGACAATGTAACATGCTGAAATAGGGAGGAACTGCCTGAAATACCCACACTTTGTTCCTGTCTTTACTAGGGAATGTAACATCTTGGATTGGGAAGAACTGCTGGGGACAGCCTGAGCCCTGGGCTCTGTTTCTCTCTGCCCTATGAACAGAATGTCCTTCAATGCTTTAGCCCAGTGATTTATTTGTTTATTTATTTATTTTGCAGTTTTTGGCTGGGGCTGGGTTTGAACCTACCACCTCCAGCATATGGAGTCAGCACCCTACTCCTTTGAGCCACAGGCATTGCCCTTAGCCCAGTGATTTATATGCTCTTGAAGTATATAACCCAGGGAAGGCAGCTTTTCAGGGTATCTCAGCTGTGACACTGGATGGGCATGCGTAATCAAGACTCATCCACCCTGTGCAGCTTTCCTGAGCCTTGGTGGACTGATTCTCAGTGAATGCCAGGCTTCCTTTGTCCCCTGTTGACTATTTGTAAATGATAAATCTACTTCATATAACTTCTTGCACGTGCCTGTGTTCTGTCTTTCTGAACTTGAGGAAGTAATAAAACTGCAGCCCAAGATGCAGCAGGCAGACGTGTGTGGACGATGATTCCCCGGAGTTGCCATGGTGATGATCTCTGCTGTTCTCTGTGCAGTGGGAGTCATCCCCTGGGATTGGTAATTAGGACCCTGCTTCACAGCTAATGATGTTGACGATCTTTTCATGGGTTTACTGAGCAATTTTGTTGGAGAAATGTCACTTACATGTTTTAAAATCAGGTTGTCTTTTTATTGTTGATTTATGAGTTTTTCATGTATTCTGGAAACAAGTCTCTTCAGATATATGGTTTGCAAATATTTTCTGAGTCTGTAGGTTGCCTTTTCTTGATGACATCATTTAAAGCACAAAATTTTTAATTTTGACAAAGTCCAACTTTCCAATCTTATTGCTTTGATATTGTATCTAAGAAATCATCGCCTATCCCCAGTCACTAAGATTTACTGTGTTTTCTTCCTACAGTTTTATAGTTTCAGCTTTTGCATTTAAGTCTATGATCCACTTTGAGTTCAGTTTTGTGTATGGTGTGAGGCAGGGGTCTAACATCATTCTTTTGCATGTGAATATCCAGTTGGCTCAGCACCATTTGTTGAAAACCCTGTTCTTTCCCACATTGAGTTGTCTTGGAGTCTCCGTCAAAAATCAACTGATGGCAAATTTTAGGGCTGATTTCTGGCCCCCAGTGTTATTCTGTTGATCCTCAGGTGACCTACTTCAGAAAAGCCTTTTCATTAACTATAGTGTATGTATAGACAATAGCATAAATTTTAAATGTATTATTTATTTATTTAATTTCAGGTTAGTGTGAGGGTACAAACAACCAAATCACAATATTTGAATTTGTTGGGTAGAGTCCTTCTCGTAGGTATGTCCTGCACCCAAAGGTGGGCCATACATTCCTACATGGTGTGCATTCAGTGTGAACACCCCAAGCCCCTTCCCCGAGCCCCTCCCTTCCCCCCTCCCCCAACCTGAATTGGAATGAGTTTTTCTCCTAGAGTCCCTCTTGTAGCTATGTCTTGAACCCCAAAAGTATGCCATACACCCTGCATTGTGCCCATTCAGTGGGAGCACCCAAAACCCTCCCCTCCCCCTTCCTCATCCCCTCTGTCCCCAACTTGAATTGAAATGAGTTTTTCTCCTATGTGAGCATGGAATAGATTGTCTAGTGGCTTCCTATTATTATTGAGTACATTGGGTATTTGTTTTTCCATTTTTGTGATACTTTACTGAGAGGAATGTGTTTCAACTCCATCCAGCTTAATACAAAAGATATGAAGTCACCATCTTTTTTTTTAATGGCTAAATTGTTTAAATATATACTTTTGATGAATTTTACAAAGTGAATGCAACTGTTTAGCTAGTACTGAGACTCAGAAACATAACATTACCACTTACCACCTTATGCCTCTCCTAGTCATGGTCCTCGCTGGTAAATACCTTGCTAACATTCATTAACACAAATTAGTTTTCTTTTTTTGAATCATATATAAATGGAACCAACAACACATACTATTTGCTGTCTGGCCTTTTCCCCCTAATGTTATGTTTGTGAGATCCCTCCACACCATTGCATGTAGCAATAGTTCATTCATCCTCATTGCTGTATAGTATTATATGGAATTCTACTTTTTGTTTATCCAGTACACTGTTGATGGACGTTTGGGTTGTTTCTGGTTTTTGGAGTTTTAGAGCTGTACTGCCATACATAAACTTGTCTCTTAGTAAGGATAAATATGTTTCAGCAGGTTATATATACCTAAGAGTGGAATTGCTAGGTCACAGAGACTGTGTATGTTCACTTTTAGTAGACACCACCAAACAGTTTTTCAAAGTGACTGCACGAATTTACATGTAAATAAGATGCCATTAACAGAGTGAAAAGGTCGCAGAGTAGGAGATAGATTTATATCAGAATAAGCAAAGAACTCTTACAAATCAACAGTGAAAAGACAAGAGAGTCTAACAGAAGAAAAAGGCATGTGTCCTGAACGGGCACTTTCACAAAGAAGAGAGAAAAATGACCAATAAACATGTGAAAGGGTGTTCACCTTTATCAGTCACCAGAGAAAAGAAAATTAAAGCCACAATGTAATGCCAGAATGATGAAGATGTTATCAAGAAGGTGGAATAACTAGACACTCTAATGCACTCTTTAGATAGTTTAAATAGGTGCTAATAATCTTTTAAAGTTTGCTGATTGATTACAGAGATGGGGGTCTTGCTATGTTGCCTGGGCTGGTCCTGAACTCATGGCCTCAAGTGATCCTCTTGCACCGACCTCCCAAAGGGATGACATTATAGGTGTCAATCATTGTGCCTGGCTTGAAGTTTGCTAATTTATGACCATAAGATTTTTTTTTCTCTGATCGTTATCACAAGATTGTGCAATCCTCACACTCCCCTCCCCCTTACACATATTGTGTTTCAAGACAAATATCAGCGTGTGTCCAGATCTAAGATTGTACCCATGAGGAAACTTTTGATGGGTTAAGGAACTGGGGTAGTGTGGTCGCTTAGCCATTGCCTGGTGAGTATGACCTTTTTCCCACTCTGCAATCCATTTCTTAGAAAATAACAGAGTCTGGTTATACGTCCTCAGGTTGTGGTCTTAATTTCCACAGTAGGGATAAAAAATCATAAAGCAAGTGATTGTGCGAGCCACATGGGGCAGCACCACCCACCCAGACTCCTGTGTATGGCTTTAGACAACCCCATGGTTTTGATCAAGTTCTCTTTTTGCATTTATTCCTATTGCTGGTTTGGGATTCAGGTCTCAGCTCTTACAACAAGGCTCCCACTTGTCTGCTGCCTGCTCTATGCTCTGCCTTAACCTCGGCAATGCCTTGCCGATATCATCATCATTTGTGGGTGATCCCAAAATACTGCACACAAGAAATCAGGGTGGGGACCAGTACTCATGTTGAGATGTGAGTCAAATGTCTGGTAGGTTGGGAGGGAGGAGAGAGCTTAATCAGGGCATGAAGTCAAGGCAAGTGAAGTGATGAGTGACCATCTCGCTAGTAGGCAAGGGCACTTGCCTTAGAAAGGAGATGAACTGCACAGCAGAGAAAGAAGAGACCAAGTCCCAACAGCGACACCGGAATTCCTCAGTTCATCTGCACTAAAAGCCACAGCTGCCCTTAGGGTTGTCAATTCTGTGAGTCAACAAATTTCCTTTTTGTTTAAGCCAATTTGGTTTGGGTTTCTGCTACCAAAATAAATCTAGTCAATTCCACAGGCAAGGCATGAGTTGTACATATCAGTGTGGTTTTCAAAATGATTTCTCTGGGGCTTTAAGATTTAAGGAAGGTGCCTGAGATAGCGCCATGAGTGGACAAGGAGGCTGGAGTGGCAGAATTGTGGGCCCCGCTCTGTCTCATCCACGTCAGATTTGTGTTTGTTTGGCATGTTGGAATTCCATGTAAAATTTCAGCTGAAAACCAGATTTTTCTCCTAAAAATTGATAAAACATGCAGTGAGATAATTGAGGAACAACAAGAAGAAACCCTTGAATGTGATTTTTTCTAGAATAGAGTCTATTTATCTGATTTACATGTCCTGTAATGTACTTTAATGACAGCTTTTTAATATTTTTGAGATTTTTCTGATGACATTGGTGGTGATAGTAACTAATGTGAGTTTTTTCAATGTTGGTTTATAAAATATGACAGCATTTAATGATCTTTATCATTCAATGAACCAGTATGATCAAGGCATGAGAAAGATTAATCAAAGTACAAGATGCAGCAATGAATTTTAATGGAACAGATTTGAAAGTTCCTTGATATTGTTTTAATTTCCACATTGCAATTAACCCTTAAGAGAAGACATTTGTGGAGTTTCAGTATAGTTTTAAAGAGAGAATAGCCTCAAAGCTATTAAATTCTTCCTCCCCTTTTTCAACTTAATATCTATGCAAAGCAAATTTTTCTTTATGTGTTTCTACCTAAACACCATATCACAAGAGACTGAACAGAGAGGCAGATACGAGAATACAAATATCTCATATTAAGCTGGCCCCTGAACAGATTTAGTGAAATGTAAAATAATGCCTCTCTTTACACAAATTTTTTTTCTTTTGAAAAAAATCATAGTTTTTCATAAAATGCTATTTTAGGTTAATATACATATAATAGGTTTCATTATTTTAAATAGTTTATAGATAAATATTTAATTTTTTTCAGTTTTAATTTCTAATAGAACATATATTAATAGCTGTAGCTCAGATAAACAAAAGCTCTTTGAGGTCCTTGATAATTCTTAACTATGTAACTATAAAAAGTTTAAAAACCACCGGTCTCGTGGGTAGTCAGGTACTTAACACCTAAACATACAAATGAGTATATAATGATAAACCACCATAAATGGTAGAAAGGAAAGCAGCAAGGTGCTGAGAGAGATGTACCAGGAGAGCTCATTTAGATGGGGGATGGTGTCAGAAGTGACTCCACTGCGGAAACAGATAGGGGTGAACATCACTGTGGGCAGTGGGAAGAGCAGGAAAAAAGCCTTGAGGTGGGGACAGGCTGGCTTGGGTGGAGCACGGTGATGAGAAGGAAAGTGGCCTCAGTTGAGTTTGGCATGAGAGGATGAAGCCAGGGCTGATCCCACGGGTGCTTGTTGAGCATGTGAAGAATTTGGCATTTTGTTCTAAGTGCATAGACACAACCATAATATGAATTACTCTAATCAGACTTGAAATTTTAAATAATCAGCAATAACTGATGGCTGTGTTAAAGGTATTGAAAGGCGAGGAGAACAGCTGGACAGCTACTCTAATAGTCCGGGTGAGAGACAGTGGTGGCAGCATCAGGGGCGCACCAGTGCAGACGGAGCGCCTTAGGAGCTGATATTTACGATGCTGCCCCACTAGAGTGGAAGAGAGGGGATGACTCCTGTGCCAGAGCAGACTTATCCACCATGCACGGTGACGCCAATCCAAAGTGTCCCATAGATTAAATATCCATTGCATCAATTATATAAATATTCAAGGTGTGTGTGTGTGTTTGTGCATGCGTGTGCAATTAAACTGCCCATATTTACTTTGATAATTCTATTTGGTAGTTGAAAAGTCACTCTCATAGCACCATCTTGTGGACAGTAGTGAAAAGGTTTTTTTTTTTTTCTTTGTTTTGTTTTTAATTTGGTTCAAAAAACTGAAAAGACAAAAAGTTTTCCGGAAAGTTTACAGGTTACCAGCCACCCCAAGTCCTTTATGGAAGGAAATTCAACAGAGCCAAGATAACCTAGATATCCTAAAAAAAACTCGTTAAATTCGTTCAAACTTGACCCTGTCTGGTTGATTTTAATGTAAAGAATCATTAATATCTTTTATTCAGATAACCCTCGACAGCTAGAATAATATTCTTTGTTTTTATGCCAGAATATGTTTCTTCAATGCATTTGCCGTTTATTTTCCTGAGGTCAGGGTGTTTTTGTATCAATGTCAAACCTGATAGAAATGGGTTTAATTCTTCACCTAAGTTATAAACTCACCTAGAATCACACCCTACAAGGTTGGGTGCCTCCATCCTGAGTCTAATTTTTTCTGCCTGTTGTACTTTCTTTGCCCTGGAGTGATATGTTTCCCTCGTACTATGTCCTTTAGCTAGTCATTCTATTCCATTCTGTTGCTTTTGGCTTCTTGGGAGACCTCTTGCCATCCAAGACTGGCTTCTCCAGGTATTTCCCCATGTGAAATGGGTTCCCATTTTGGTTCCCCAAAGCACAGAGCATATCAGGCCAGACTGTTTAACACCTGACTTCAAACACAATGGAGTTAGAATGCAGGAAAACCCGACATTTTGCTTCTCCTTGTTCTGTCTGTTCGTAGAAGCCCTTTGGGCTTCTGACAACTTGCAGTTCTTGGCCACTTGGCAGTGTCCCCACAGCTGGTCCAGGCCTTGCGGGCCTCCGACTCTGGCAAGGGCGTTTAGGTGGGGAGAGCCTGCCTCCCCCCTTCACCAGATGATCAACAGGGGAAATTCTTGCCCTCATACGTAGGGTATGGTTTCTAGACACACCCAATCCTGGTTTTCCTCCGCTGTCTCTGGCTGCTCCTCTGAGCCTCCGTTTCAGGCTCAGGATGTTCTGCCTAATTGGCATCCTCAGGGCTCAGTTTTAGGCCCAGCACATCTTGCTCCATGCTCTCTTTAGGCAATTTTATCCCAGCCCATCGTGGACTGTCAGTGACTCCCAAATGTATTTATTTCTCTAGTTCAAACTTTTCTGATTTCCCGATCCTATTTTTAATCCATTAGTCTACTTCTGCACTTGGATGTTTCATGGCTTAAGACTGGGCTTGTGATTTCTTCCTCTCCAAATCTGGTGTGCTTTTAATGTTCCCAGATTCAGTGAAGCCACTACCTTTCATCCAAATGAGAAACCAGAAACCTTGCAGTTGTTCTTGACTGTTCCTTCTCCCTCTCTGGGCAACTTACTTCATCCTCCTCTATTTGCCCATGGAGGGGTCTCTCCCAAGAGGTCTGCATCCGTCTACGTTAATCGCCACCGCTCTGTTCTATCGTTTGCCTACACCATTGTCATTGCCACACACTCTGGGCTCTCTCCAATTATTTTTCCACACTGAGGCATCGCTTTCAAAATATAAACCTTACCACGCCACTTAAAACCCGTGCCACATTGCTCATGTCTCCTAGTCTAGCGTGCCTCACAGGGGCCTCACCTGCCTTCCCAGCCCTCCACTTCCTTGCAGCCCTGGGGGCTTCTCTGTCCCTTGAGTGCTTTCCCCACAGGGCTTCACACACCGCAGGGACCATCCTGCTTACCCACACCTCAGCCTAACCGTCTCTTCCTTAGAGATGCCTCTTCCTGTTCTTCCAATCCTTCGTTATAAGATTGACACACCCCGAATCCCTTCCCTTTGAACACTTACCTCAGTTTTCAAGTTGATATTCATTAGAGTGATTTTTGATTAAAGCCATCTCCTCAGAAGAGCCTGCATTCCATGAGGAGGAAGCCATGTCTGATTTTGCCCACTGTGTTTTCCCAGTACCCAGCGTCGTGCCCAGCACTTAGGGGATGTCAAAAAACATTGAATGAATAAGTAAATGAGTATATGTCCTAGGTCCCTATAGGGCAATTGTAATAGTCAACAGCAAATTCAGGTCCAGGTGTGACTAATGTTCAGGGTCAGGCCCAGCCGGTTGCCTGGGTATGAAGTGAAGGGACCTGGTCTTACCTGGTCTTGTGATACCAGTGAGAATGTACTGGGAAAAATGATTCATTCACCTTCTTAACAAAGAACCAGCAAGAATTTTGAGGGAAGTACCAGTCCAAGTTCGATATTCAAAAAAGAAAAATATTTGCTGTCTCCTCCAGAGCCCATTCCCACTAAAGACATAGTCAGTTTAGGTAATTATTCAGAAGAATTAAGAAGTATATCTTTAAGCAAATAGATTTCATTGGCTTTACATTTGAGAAACTAAAAGGGCAATTAAACTCATTTTTCTCCAAATACAAAAAAGGTCAAAGGTAAACTATTGGTCCCAGAAAATTTCTAGCTACTTTTTTTTTTAATTTAATTTTTTTTTTTTTTTTTTTTTTTTTTGAGACATGGTCTCATTCTGTTACCTGGGCTAGAGTGAAGTGGTGTAATCATGGCTCATGTAACCTCAAACTCCGAAGTTGAAGTGATCTTTCTGCCTCAACTTCCTGAGTAGCTGAGACTACAAGCATGTGCTACCAAACACGGCCAATTTTTAAAACTTTCTGTAGAGATAGGCTTTTAGTACATAGCCCAGACTGGTCTCAAACTCCTGGTCTGAAGCCGTCCTCCTGCCTCAGACTCTTAAAGTGCTGAGATTTCAGGTGTAAGCCACCACACTTGGCTACTTTTTTTTTTAGACAGAGTCTCAGTTTGTTGCCCTCAGTAGAGTGCTGTGGCATCATAGCTCACAGCAACCTCAAACTCTTTGACTCAAGTGCTTCTCTTGTCTCAGCCTCCCAAGCAGTTGGGACTATAGGCACCCAGAAAACGCCCAGCTAGTTTTAGGGACAGGGTCTCGCTCTTGCTCAGACTGGCCTCAAACCTGTGAGCTTAGGCAATCCACCTGCCTCAGCCTCCCGGAGTGCTGGGATTACAGGTGTGAGCCACTGTGCCCAGATAGGCTACTAAGATTTTTTAAAATAATATATCTCTACCTTGAAAAAATATCAAGTATTCCTGGGTGCCCCGTTTATTTATGTGGCACTGATATTTATTTATTTAATAGAGATGGGTCTCACTGTGTTGCCCAGGCTGGTCTCAAAGTCCTAGCCTGAAGCAGTCCTCTTGCTTCTGCTTCCCAAAGTGCTAGGATTGCAGGCATGAGCCACCACACCTGGCCTGGGTGCCCTGTTTATAAGATAAAGTAAAAACTTAGAAAGTGATTAATAACTTTATGTCACATTATTATATTTTTTACATATGAAACATAGTCTTTCCCCCATTATCTTCTTTATAGACTTGTTTCAGGAATAATTTAACACAGATAAATTATAACAACAACATATTAAGTAATGTAAAACTAACATAAATTATAAACAAGTGAAAAATTCAAAGCAAAGATAAGGGTAGGACCAGAAAATGAATACAGGATTGAGGTCAACTTTTAAAATGTCTTTTGTAAGGACCAGTATACTGCCAGCCATATGCTGCTGGTTGTTTACCCAAAGGCCAGCCTGCACGTCTTCCTTCTACAGAACCCTGATTTTGTTCCAGTGTCAAGTCTTTTGTTCTCAATCACAGAGGTTAATCTAAGACTCATAGGTCCCCAAGCATGACAATTCTTGTTACAAGGAGGGTCTTTATCGTTGGAGACTTTTTTTTTTTAAAGAAGATATAAGGGCAAGGGAGATTTGGTTGCAATTTTTTTTTTTTCAGTTTTCTTTCTTTCTTTCTTTCTTTCTTTCTTTCTTTCTTTCTTTCTTTCTTTCTTTCTTTCTTTCTTTCTTTATTTTTTGGAGTCTTTTAGTGAGATCTCTTACTTACAGCTGAGCACTACCTCACTGATGCACTGAGCCTGACTCCTAATTTGGCTCTAGGTCTTCTGACCATCAATTTCAAAAGTTCTTAGTAAGAACTAAGTCAGTGTCCATAAAAACAAACAAACAGACAAAACCAAAAGAAAAAGGCCTGCACTTCAGGAAAGGCTTTATATGGCTAAGACCAAGACCAAATAAGACCATGGTCCGTAGGAATCCATTCATTTGTAGAATGTCTTTAAAATCCCAAACAAAAACACCGATGATAAAGATACTATAATTGGCAATTCAAGCCAAATTGCCTTTTTCTTTTGACATAATTTATTCTTTACTGGGTAGTTTTATTCTCTACATCCTCCTTAAGTTACCACCTTATTCTCTGAGCCAAATTCATTTAATAAATTAGTTAGGGCAATGAACACAGAAAAGTTCTTTGAGAATTAACCTTTGGATTGTGACTATCAAGCCTCAAGTCTGTGAGTCAGCAACACGTGGCGGGGAGGGTAGAAAAAATGTGTGAATGATTCTCACGAGCCCTTTTAGGTAGAATGTGTCTGCTCTGTGAATCTCTCCAGGAAAAAAGTAGGCATTTAACAGGGCAGGGAACGATTATACACATGTTCTGAATAAAATGACATAAGAGAGTTTGTATTTGTATGTAATTTTACTTTAGGTAGGAATTAGGCTTTTTTCTGTTTATCTGCTCGTCTGTGTATTCATACCCAGCATATGAAGAAACAGACACAGCACACATAGAAAGAACGTCTCCTCCTGTCACCTGTCTGCTCGCAGTGACTTCTTGAACCCATGTCAACTGCTGTGGCTGCCCCTGGACCAGGAATATCCCCGGCTTCAAGCCCAAAAGGGCCCATTTAATTACTATTTTAATGACAGGAACATGCTAACGTGGGCATGTGAAATGTATCCTTGGAAAGGAATGCTGTCCAGACCAGGAAGTCTCTAGAAGGCTTGAGTTCTTGCCATCACTACGGATCTGCTGCTGCACGGCCGATGACTTCATCCCCAAATGAAAGCCAGCTGCCTGCTTCCATAATCCTCGTGGAAGGATTATGACTATTTCCATAATCCTCACACCAAGAAAAGACTAATTTGGAAAAACATGCAGAAAAGAGATTTCATTTTCTCTTTTGAACGCAACAAAGAAATTGGTCTGTGTGATTGTAGAAAGCCAGCACATCAGACTGATAGCAAAGTGTTTACCAGAGAAATAACTGGAAACACCGTGAGTGGTGTTTTTTCATGGAGCTCATGAATGAGGAGTGGAGCAATGACAGGGTCTCTGCTCCCCCAACCAGGTTAAGCTTTTGCATCCAGGAAGTTCTGACACCTCAGACTTCACTGCACAACCTGTTTTCCTCTTTAGAAAAAGGGAACAGTCCCGTCCCAGTTGATGGTGGCCTCTTTCCATTTGGTTCTGATCGTCATCTCCACTGGAGAGAACCGCCTTCCTCCTCCGTGTGTATCTTCCTGTTGGTGTCTTTCCCAGGGATGGGAGTGAGTGTCTGAGGAGGGAACAGCCGGGATTTAGACCCAAGCCTGCAGGGGCCATTCTGGAGAAAGTGAGAAGGATGGGAGGGTAGGTGGGCAGGAGCTGGGCTCCTAGAACAGGTTAAGACGAGGGGGATCCCAGCAGACGGGATGTTCAAATACCCCATACAGAGCAAGTCACTTGTAACCTGAATCTTTGTATATTGTGGGAGGTGAATGTCGGTAAGTTGTATAATACACTTCGCACTAGAACTAGGCGTAGATCGCTGGGTATTGTTGGAAAACACA
The DNA here is from genome assembly GCA_963574355.1 of Loris lydekkerianus. NCBI lineage: Eukaryota > Metazoa > Chordata > Mammalia > Primates > Lorisidae > Loris > Loris lydekkerianus. Next base: position 11,316 of record CAUYPK010111002.1, on the reverse strand, counting down.
GCAAAAGGCAAAGCTCAGTGCTTGTCAGTGCTTCTAGGTGTACATTTGCATTTTGAGTAGAGGGTGAGGCATTCTGGTAGGCTATTCAAGAACCAGGTTCAGAGTCTGGATTTGCCTCTTACATAGAAGCCAGGTGACATTTGAGAAGGTACCTAACATCTGTCACCACACCTCATTTACTCAATTACTAACTATGCATTTGTTTACTAATTACTAAATATGCATATTACTAATATGCATTAGTGATAATAATGGAGATTATTTCATGCCAGGACTGGGATGTTAAATGTAAAGAGTTAGACATGAACAAGTCCCCTTAAATCGAGCCAGGACTACTGTCTACAAAGTCCCAGTCTGTCCCCTTTTAATACCTGTTCAGTGCTTCCAATGTTTAAAGACATCTTAAGGTTAGTCTTTTTTTCATGTAAGTTTAAAAAAGTATGATTAGGACCAGGCACAGCAGCTCCCACCTAGCACTTTGGGAGGCCAAGGCAAAAGGATCACTTGAGGCTAAGAGTTGAGATCAGTCTGAGAGCACAACAAGTCCCCATTTCTACAAAAGTTCAGAAATTAGTTGCATATGGTAGCATGCCCTTGTAGTTCTAGTTACTCAGGAAGCTGAGGCAGGAGGATCACATGAGCCCAGGAGCTGGAGGTTGCAGTGAGCTGTGATGATGCCACTGCATTGTAGTCAGGTGACAGAGTGACACCTTGTCTTAAAGATAAAACAAAGAGTCTGGTGCACTGAGATGACCTACTTGGTTTTCCGCATCTCCCACTGCACAGGACCCTCCCGGTTTGCTGGGCCGGCCCCTTACTCATTGTCGTCTTCTCAGTGCCCAGCGCAGTGTCTGCACATAGTAGGCCCTCAAACATGTGTTTTGAACTAATTTGAACAGAAATGCACTATCACTTTGGTTACTTATGTTACTGGATGATTGTCTGGGTTTGGTTGGGGGATGGAATTAGCCAATTGGAGCCTTTATCTCCTTTATTTTTCCAATTCTTTCTTCGGTTATTTAATATCTCATGCTCAAAGATAAAAGGCCTTGCAGAAAGCTTTTGGAAATTTGACTATTCCCTTTCGTTTCATCTCTTACCTGAAAGTCTTCTGTTCCTCTGGGTGATCCCTAGCCCTCCCCTACCATGTTAAGCAGGTTTAGAATTCCCACACTGCAATGCTCAGGTTTTGGCCCTTGGGCTTCATGCATGCATTTTGTTCCAGAAGCTGAGCCTGAGCATTTTCCTGCAAAGCTGGCATGAGTATCCACACAGTTGTTAAAAGAGACCGGCAGCCACGTCTCTTTGAGGACATTAAAGTACACAGAGCTTGGGGTCTGAGACACTCACCTATTGTAAGATGCACAGGCTTTTTCTGCAAGGACTGGCCGCTGTAAAAGCACAGATCAAAGAGACGCTCCATTTTCCAGTCTGACAAGAGCTGCCTGTTTGTGCAAAAAAGGATGCTGTAATTTCCATTGATGTTGCACAGCCAAACAGGCCATTTGGGAGTCTTGAGCATGCTGCCCACCTGGAAGGGGAGAGGGGAATGCACATGAATACCTGGATTTCACCTCAATGTGAAAGATGCTGATACATCCTCACGATCAGAAAGCAGCGCCCAGGCCTCTGGTCGCACCTGTAGCTGTGCAGGACACTGTACTCAGAGTAAGATCCGAAACAAAGGTTTCATCGTGAATGAATTTGCATTTATGAATGATCTGGCATACTGGCAATGCTGCACTTTTTCTGTTAAAAAATTACATTTAAAAACATTTTTAGTGGCCTCTGGGAAGGCTTAGAGAAGAATGCTCGTAAACAGATAAAGTGAAATTAAGTGTAGGGTAGAATCAGAGAATTCCCATTCTGTCTTTGTCATGGACTAGCGTATCGGCTCCTGGTCTCGAGATAAGATAATATTTCATTCAGCAGGCGGTGGTTAGACATCTGGAAACACCGGCCATTTTAATACAGAAAAGCTTCTGGAAAATAAGGGGAACCATGCACACATCACACTTACACGTCTGTATCTACAGGGGAAGGGCTGTGAAGATGTTCTTAGAGGGTGCTGATTTCATACCACGCACTCCATCTAATGTTACTACTTCAAGCGCCTTATTTGTTTTTCCAGGTGACTATCAAGTGAGGCTTTCTTTCTTATAGACAGTAATCAGATTCACAAAACCACCACCCTGGGGGTGCCATGCAGTAAAGGGACAGTGGCCCTGCAAACTTCAGTAGCCTCTGAAGGGGTCACGATAGTATAGTCCATTTCTGTAATTGATACCCATTGTTTTGTGAGAGGCAGAAAAGCACATACTTTTTAAAAAAGATTTCCGTCAAAATTCATTAAAACAAATTTTTTTTCTACTTAAAGAGGTGCACATGAGCTGCATGAAAAACCCAGGCTTTCCATGTGATGCCGAGGAGAGTTACTGGGAGCCCGAGCTCCACCTCCTTCCTCTAACTGAAGGAGCCAGTGTGGCCATTGTGTTTCTTTTCTTATCAGTCCTCAAAGTTGTTCCTGAACAAACAGTTTTTGTTTGTTCCACCAAATTCTGTTGGTGGAAAATCCGGCTTTGAGAAATTATCACACTTTTTATAAACCCGAGTATTAAAGCCCAATAACTTGACATTTTGATTGCTCAATAGTTCCATTCAAAGCTCTTTGTTTTCCTCAATTCAGATTCTTTAGTTGTGAGAGTGGGTGAATCAGAGATGCTTTAATTTTTAAGAATTTTACTTTTAGCTGCCATACAAAAATTGTGTTACTGTGCTTAAAAGAAATGATCTCAGCTTTGGTTGGTAGTTTTAAAAAAGGAGCAAGATGAGTCCCCCTACTTACCCCCACTGAGTGAGGGCTCACAGTGAGTGCAGACTTGGCCTGTCCACTCACAGCGCAATCAGTCACTCGTGGCGAGTGGACCAAGAGCATCTCACATTGCAAGTCTGCCCAGCAGCTACATCCGAATTAATTGCAGAGGATATGCCACTGAAGCAGCCCCAGGGGTTTAAATTCCAGGCATCTACCACCAATTTCCAAATACCCTTGTAACCAGGCATGAGTTGCAAGCACTCTGTCTCTGGACTTGTTGCTGTAGCACCCTTGTGTACTGAGATTATACCCATGGAATCAAAATATGATAGGCAGGGTGACATGGAGTTATTAAGGTTGAAAAACTTGGATAAATTAACGAGATTGAAGACTGTAATATCATGTCATTCTGGCTCAGCGCCTATAGCACAATGGCTACGGCGCAGCCACATGCACCAAGTCTGGAGGGTTTGAAACTGGCCCGGGTCAGTTAAACCACAATGACAACTGCAACAAAAATAGCCAGGCATTGTGGCGGACGCCTATAGTCTCAGCTACATGGGAGGCTGAGGTAAGAGAATCGCTTCAACCCAAGAGCTTGAGGTTGCTGTGAGCTGTAATGCCAAGGTTCTCTACCCAGGACGACAGCTTGAGACTCTGTGTCAAAAACAAAACAACAAAACAAAACATGTCATTCTGTTTGAATTTTAAGAGATATTCTGGTCAATTTTAAATGAATCAAAGTCCCCGTAAATGATGTCTGGGTGGATGTGATAGAATATATACCCATAGGACATTGTTTCACTGAATATTTTTTAATGTAGGTGAAATTCAGCTGGCTCTGACCCTATGGGGGCAGGTGCTGATCCCCACAAGTGTTACTTTGTGCCATAATGCAACAGTTTTCTTTTTTCTCTTGCTTGCCCTTGAGAGATTCTGGTACAAAGGAAAACATCATGCATGACTGCCAGGACACACTAGGTATTAACTCTACGAGGCCAGCCGTGAGATTACAGCTGAGAACACATCTGGATGAATGTGTGCCCTGCAAAATCACAACAAAGCACCAATCGAATCCAGCCAGATATCACCTCCCTCTCTTGTCTTGGGATATCATATAAGCAGTGACTGGAATTTTTCATTTAAAGCATTTAGACTGCTTTTGGATAGACACAATTTACTACCCTCCTCCCAACGCAAGGTTCTAAATATGTTTTATTGGTGAGCTTCCACCAATGCTGAATTTGTGCATGTTGCCTCATGTTGCCATGGTAAAAAGGAAATTAAATTGCGATACAGTGGTTCTATAAATAAAATACCTTTCTGTTTAAGTTCACTCATTGTGTGATAAGCCCAATAGTTTCAGCATTACATACAGCAAGCAACCTTTCACAGCCTATGTCATTTAAGCCAACATAAAATTTCAAGGACAGGACGGAGGGTGGGCACGTTCAACATACTAGAGGGCGAAAATTGATTCCACAGAATTCCTTTTTCATGCTTCTAGAACAATGGGACTTAGGATGTGCCTTTGCATAATGAGTCTGATGTTGCAAGTCCCAAGGCCCCTGGATGATAATCTGAACAGGAGAAAGGTGTTGGAAATGGTGCACTTTATTTGCTGATTCCTGGTGACAATTCCTGTGCATAACTGTTAATGGCCTGGCGCTCATCTTTGCCACCTGGAATACAGACTTGATGTAACTTCTTCCACTGAGTTGGCACGTATGCTGTAAAGACAAATTGGTTCATGTTTGCAGGGCGCTACCTCCGTGACTTGGTGGGAGTGCAGTGCATAGAGTTGCATTGGTACTTTTATGGTTAGATTTCTTCCTATCCGACTTTCTAAAGGGAAAAGGTACAGACGGAAGGAGGAGCAACCGGGATGGTGGTGTGCACTGCCAAGGCTGCCGTGGGAGTAATTCTGGCAAGACCTAAATGGCTTCTGTCCCTTCTAAACATCAGAGTTGATTTTTCCTCTCAGTGGCAGGTGTGAAGATAATGTGAACCTCCCAAGGCTTTCCAGATGGTGTTAGACTCAAACTGCTTTATGTTCTCACTTAGGTATTGGAACCTCACACTGAAACCTGTAACTTCAAATAGAAAAGTAACAGGGAAGCTTCAAAATAGTGTCTCATCTTGTGAGTAGCTGGCTGTGTCCTGCAGGAATCGTGAGTCTGGTGGGCTCAGGGGTGGTGAGGTAGTGGGAAGGTCTTGACAAGCCATCTAATGAGAACTCCATCTATTTTTTTTTTTTTTTTTTAATATCACCCACTGGTCTGTGACATTGGGACTGAAAGATGTGTGTTTCTGCAATCTCTGCAATTTTATTGCAGAGCAAGGAGAGATTTATTTAGGGAAGACAGAGGCAGCATTGTGGGATGGCTTTGACCTTGAGCTGTTCGGCAGCATGTTTGTTTCCTTCGGAACTCTGAAATCTTTCTTATATTAGATTTTTATTATCCTTATATACATATCGTCTTCTTTGTCATACCCACCCTGGGAAGAAGCCACTAAATACCCATAAAACACTCATAGACATAGTGGTACTTTCAAGGGTCCCAAGAAGAATCGCCAGGCCTTAGAACAAGAAGAAAATGGCAGAAGCTTCTGGGAGTCTTCAGTCCAGTGATACTCGCAGAACCTCATCCTGTCCTCTCTCAAGCAAACTTCTGTTCTGCAAGGTGTTTCCATTGTATGCTAGGATATTTTGAAATGCTAGACTTCTGGATACATGGCAGTGCATCCAGGTGGTCTCTGGGGAGCCTGCTTCAGAGTACACTGCACACTTGTCCTCCTAGAGCCGAGGATTTCCTTACACCTGACAGGTGCTTTCTGCCAAACCAGGAGGTAAAGGAGGACAAACACAAGCTGACAGCATACACCCCCCAAGTACCTGTAATTCACAGTCAACACAAAGTCATACCTGCTTTAACTTAGAAGTCAGCCGGTGAACTTGTGGTTTGTTGAGCACAACTGTCGTGCATTCAAAAACCTTGCCCGATTAGTCAACATCTAAGTATTATAGTCCAACATCAGTGTACCTATAATAGATATTAATATATACTAATATAAATTGATGTCTATATACAATAGATTATAAAAGCACTGACGATAGAGTACAGTTCCAAGAACTGGCATTTATGGCTTTACCACTTCGTTAGAAAACAAAGAAAGGTGATGATGGCAGGCAGCGTGGCGCAGTGGGTGGGAGGCGAGCACTGAATGCCGATGGCACTGGGTTCACAACCCTGGATCTGACACTTGCCTGGCTGGTGTCTTTGGGTAAGTTCCTATATGTCCTTCAGCCTGGCTCTTGTCATCTCCACAATGAAGGACTATTAAGTCCAACAGACTTTGGACTTATAGTAACACTGATTACAAATTGGAGTGGAAGTGGGGGATGGAATGAACTAAGAGATGGTCACACGTGGCTCACAGAGGGGCTGGCACACAAGAGATGCTCTATGCATCGGGTCATCAGCACTATAATAAATAAATAAGCTTCAGATGGGTGTCCATTAATTGCCATCTGCCAGAAATGGTGAGAAACACACACACGTGTATAAAAGTATTTGAATAACATACCTGTATATGAGTTATGAATAACTTTTATCCCAAAACAATGAACTGATATAGAAAGAATCAAAATGCACCTTCAGGGAAATCACCTCTGTATGCGTGCATCTAACATATTCATATATCTCAGGAGTTCAAGTAGGAAAACTAACTGCCAACCTGTATTTGATCTTTAATACATTTTTTTTTGAAACCACACTCCAAGTGCATGACAGAGATGACGTAATAAACAGCCTCAGGGTTTTGAGCCATTAGTGCACAATTTCAGGCGATTTTCACCGAGGGCAGGATTCCTAGGCACATTCCTGGGGAGAGAATACTGAGTCCAGGAAAAAAGGATGAGAAGTCACATTAGTCATTTTTTGGAAAGATGGAAGCCTTGTGGAGTTGATTGCTATGTAGATTTCAAAGCTAACCTGGGCGGTCTCCATCCTTTGCCCTACTTCCGCTGCCTGAACACACATTTGGGGGGTGGGCCTGTTGTTGGATACATTTTGCTTCTTCCCAGCAGGAAAGCTCTTACTTCTTAGCTTGGGCTCTGGCCTCATGACTGACTTTAATGTCCCAGCAAATATCCACTTTATCATTGGAGGGTATTTTAGGCTTTGCAGGTAATTTTCTTTAGAGCATGGTTTAGCACCTTTATTAGTCTGAGCACAACTCAGACTATGTGTATGGAAAGAAATGTGATCCAGAAAAAATAGTAGCACCAAATCCCTGCGAGTTCTTGACTCTCTGGGGGGTGCTCTCTCTGTCTCTCTTTCTGGTGACAGATTCTCTGATATAGTCCCCTTTCTCAGAGCAACTTAGTAGCTATTTCATAAACAACTGTTTAATGCTAATTTAAGAGAAAGTCTGAAACTTGTTTCCAAAGCTTTGCAAATGTTGAAAAGCTGACAACCTGTCCGATACTGATTGAAAGAAGACAACCCTCTTTCTTATAAGTTCGGTTGAAATAGCCAGTTTCCCAGCTTGGCACACCATGGCTTTAATCCGCTAAGCCCAAAGAGGTTTCTTCTTTTCCTTCCTGCAGAGCAGCAGTTCTCAAGTAAGGGCTATGTTGCCCCCCAGGAACATCAGGAAATGTCTGGAGACATTTTTGATTGTCATACTGGGGGCAGTGGCTCTGGCATCTAGTGGGTAGAGGGGCAGGGATGCTTTCCAACAGCCTATGGCACACCGGACAGTCCCCACAACAAAGAATTACCGAGCCCAAAATGTCAGCAGTGCCAAGGCTAAAAAGCTCTGCTTTGAAACAGTGGTTTCTAATCCTTGCCGTACCTTCTATTCACCTGTGGGCTTTAACAATTTCAGATGCCCAGGTGCTCCCCACACCGTCTTTGGTCATAACCCGCTACATAATTTGTGGGTCCCAGTGCAAAAAGAAAAGGCAGGAGCCCTCGTTCAAAGATTATGAACAATTTCAAGATAGTGACCCAAGACTCCGGAGCATTAAACCAAGTGTGGAGCCCTTAAGTCTGGGGCCCTGTTGGACTGTACAGGCCCTATGCTCAGGAAGCTGCACTGTTCTGGGAGGGATCTGAGCCGTAATCATTCATAACACACTCCCGGTGACTTCACTGTACAGCTCGGGCTGACATCACTGCACTCACGGATTTATTGCCTGTAATCTTCCTATGATAATCAGTGTGTTACTGGTTATGGTATCAGTCAGGTGTGACTCACCTTTGTATCTGGTCACAGAGCCTCACAATTAGTAGATGCCAAATGAACACAGCTGAATAAAGTGCTGTAACATTATTCTTTGTCATCCCTGTTATAAAGTCTTCCATGGCTATAGGACTTTTTGTCTTTCCAATGAGCTTGGACATTTGTGATTTCCTTTGCTCCTCACATCAATGCTGTGGTTGTGGGGCAGGTGTATGTGGGTGCACCTAGTTTGTAGATGAGGAAACAGGCATGGAAAGGGTACAACTCGTCCAAGATGCATGCTGTTGAGTGGCTGGGTGAGGCCCCCCACCAAGTCTGCTGATTCCCAGGTCAAGGTGATTTTACATGTGCCATGGAACTTCATCACCATTACACCATGTTTCCAAATGAGTGTGCATGCTCATTGGTGGCATGTGCCATGAGAGTGGGTGGCACAGGGAATGAACTTTAAAAAACAGGCACTTACTTATTATTTAAATTTCTAACAAGGAGAAAAGCAGCTAGCCCATCAAGCCCATGGCTTATATTTGTATGTATGTGTGTATATATATATATATATATTTTTTTTTAATTTATATATGTATATATGTATACATATATGTATGCATATATGTATATATACTGCTGCCGAAAAGGTTAGAATCACATTTTAAATCAGTTGCTTTAAAGGAAAATGTTAAGGAGGTACCTGCAGAGGTGGCACAAAGACATGGCAAAGCTTATGAATTGCTGACTCAGATCAGTCTTCCCAGTTTATAGTGAGGATCCAGTGGAATAACACTGAGAAAGAGTTTTTGTGATAATAGACCAAACTCCAAAATTACAAAATTGTTGTCATTTTTATGCCTCTACCCCCAAAACTTGCTCCATTTTTCTAGAGTATACCCCTCCATTTATTTCCAGAATGAGTCTTGGCATATTGTCAGGCTGTGGCAGATAAAGATGTTAAACCATAGGGGGGTGGAGACAAGAGGGTTGACTGAAGCCAGCTTTCCACAGAGGCTCCCGTCCAGAAGGAGAGTTAAAGGACAGAAATTTAGCAAGTAACCCGGTGGATTTGGGCTGCACCAAGAGAGAAGGTTGAAGAATGCACATCAACCCTGCTGAGGCGAGCTGTGACCCCAAGGATACAAACAAAAGGTACAAAATCCATCACCAAGTGGACGAAGTCTCCTCCCCCATGAGAATAGTTCCGAGTGCCCCACAAACAAACAAGCAGAGTTCAAAGGTCCTCCCACTACACTCTACAGGAGAGACCCTCTAGAAACTGGACGTACCTTCCCTACTAGCGTGCCTTGGCCTTCTCCTACCAGGCATAAAACTGTATAAAACTGTATATATTCTCTACCTGCAACTCTGAGCTCCCAGCACTCCCCTCCACTCTCACTCTGAGGTCTGGAGGCCTGTCCCCCAGGAGTCCAGATTCGTGGGTGATTTCTCAAGGGGTGTGGACAGTGCCTAAACTGCAGCTGGTCAGTGCTGACTCTGGGGCGTAGGAGTAAGGAGAGGATGGTCAGCTGAGAGGGAACCACACCGGAGCAGCAGTGCCCTGAGGTGCAGAGCAGCAGCCATCTTTTAGCAACAATAGGGCTCACTCCTGGATATTCTGAAGCCACACCCCCTGTCTCCCTGGGCAACCAGAGGAGGCCGGGCATCTACTCAGGTGGCAACCACCATGGAACAAATCTGGGACAGAAACACAGGCCCCGTGAGTAAAGGGTTTGCCTAAGGCGGTACCGACCTGGGTGGAGCACAGGGACTAGAAATGCACTTGCAGACCTGGGAAGTTCCCAGGGCAGGGCTGACCCAGAGGACCGCTTTACTGAGCCTAAGACGCACCCAGCCCTCAGGGGATTGTCAGCCTATAGACAAAGAAAGACAGGAGGCTAGAACTGCCAGGTAACTGAATACAAACCTGCAGGAGCGAAGACAGGGCCTGAGGCACAGGCTCAGGGAACTCAAAACAGCTTCTCTTCTGCAGGGGAATTTAGCAGGGAATTCCTGCAAAGTTGTTCTGTTCTGTCAGTAACATCAATCAGGGACAGAACTGGAACTGAGTGAACACCCCCCAGCCTTCATCAAGCGCCCGAGGTTGTCCGGCCTCACCTCCCCCTGCTAGATAGAGGCAGAGTGCAGCAGCCTGGTTGAGCAGAAATAGATTTCCTTGTGATTCAGGCAGGTGCAAACCCCTGGAGTACTGTTCACTACAGGCAACTGGGTCAACCAACTGCGGAGTTATCAGTGACTGGGTGCGACAGAGGTGCAAGGTGGGGAAGGAGGCATCAACCTTCCCAGACTGATCTATTTGCTGGGTGGCTCCTCCTGACTCCATGGAGCACCGGAGCAAGCCATGTCTAAGTAGTCACCAGACCCCTGTGATCAAGTTGCCAGAGACCTTTTAAACTCTCCCACCTGAGACAGGTGCTGACTGAGACAATTGATTTGGACCTTTTGAACTGAACCAATCACCTGAGGACAATTCAGGTGGTGCCCTGGATGTGTGGTTGTAAGAAGGTTTGATTTTCCTTTTTCAATTGTTGCCTGTGGAGGGCGGGGTGACTTAATTGCTGGTATTTCTCCACAGCTGAGACTTCAATCCAGAGTAACTGTTTCACTAGGGTCGAACAGAAGCCAACTGTAAACTTTACTGAGCCTAAGATGCACCACGTAGCCCCACCACACCAAACAGGGCCCCAGTTTCTCAGGCCATATCACCATATGGGTCCTCGACAAAGCTCCAGGGAAAAAATCAAACGGTGTGAAACAATCATGGGGCAGAATCAGCGGAAAAACTCTGGTAACATGAATACCGCATATACCCGAGTATAAGCCGACCTGAGTATAAGCCGACCCCAGTGTAAGCTGACCCCCTTAATTTTACCCTAAAAACTGGGAAAACTTAGTGACTCGAGTATAAGCCGAGGTGGAAAATGCAGCAGCCACTGGTAAATTTCAAAAATAAAAATATATACCCAAAACAATTACAATAATTGAGCAATCAGTAGGTTAAATACTTTTCAATATTTATTGCTAAAGAAAAACTGTAAACTAGCAACAACTTTAAAACTTTAAATAAAGTACAGAAAACTGTAGCTTAACAGGTAATCAAGCTAAATCACAAAGGTTAAAATCCCTCAAAACTGGATTCCTCCTCCTCATCATCTGTATGTCCAAACAGAGCTTCAGCTGTATCTGATGTGAGGGTATCAGCATAGACATTGTCATCATCACTGAGTTCGGAGATATCATCA
>CAUYPK010110999.1:0-15387 GCA_963574355.1 Loris lydekkerianus | reverse complement strand
ATATGTCCACCTGTGTTTTGTGGGGTTGGTTCACCCCTCACAGAAACCTCCGGGGCTTAAGTTATTTTGTTCCCCCAGCCTCCAAACTATCTCAAACAACAGGCACCCACCACAAACCCTGGCTTTTTTTTTTTTTTTTTTTTTTTTTTTTGGTTTTAGTAGTCACTGTTGTTTGGCAGTCCCAGGCTGGGTTTGAACCCACCATTTCCTGTTATGTGGCTGGTGCCCTACCCACTGAGCTATGGGTGCTGAGCCTGTATTAGCATTCTTATGTATATATTAGCTGAATCTAATCAGTTTAACATGGATTTTAGAGTCTATGTTCATGAGGGATGTTGGCCTGTGCTTTGTTTTGTTGCTGTCTTTGTTTCTGTAATGTCCTTGTTTGGCTTTGGTAACAGGGTTATAGTGGCTCCACATTTTCAGGCAGGATTTGTATAAACTTACTTTTATTTCTTCCTTATCTGTTTGATACAATTTACTAGTGAAGACATACTGCATGAACTTGTCTTTGAGAGAAGATTTTGATTATCAGTGAAGATTAGTTTCACATATGTTAGACTATTCACATTTTCTGTTTCTTCTTGTGTCGGTTTTGGCAATATTTGTCTTTCAAAGAATTTTTATGCATAATTTAAGTGTTAAATTTTAATAACACAAATTTTATATAATATTCCCTTATTATCTTAATATCTGTGCAGTTTATAGTATTATCCCTCCTCACTACTGATATTGGTAATTTGCGTTTCCTGTCATTATTTTTATTAGTCTAACTAGAGAAGTATCAATTTATTTAACTAGAAGTTTTTTCCATTTTATTGATATTTCAAAGAAAATGATCTTTGATGTCACTGGTTTTCCTTAGTATTTGCCAATTTGGTATTTTACTGGTTTCTGATCTTTATTATTTCCTTCATTCCACTTATTTGGGGTTTCACTCACTCTGTTTTTTCTAGTGCCTTCAGATGGGAGCTTAGGGCGATTGATTTGAAACCATTCTTCCTTTCTAACATAAACATTTAGAGTTATAAGTTTCCCTAAAATGTATATTTTTCTTACATTTATTATGTTGTCTTTTTCTTTATCATTCAATTTGAATTATTTCTCTTATAATTTCTTATAAGGGTTAGTTGGGAGTATACTTTTTTTTTTGCTAAATGTTTGAGAATTTTTCCAGCTATTTTTTTGTCTTTGATTTCTAATTCAATTCCATTCCAGTCAAAATATATGCTCTGTATGATTCAATACTTTTATATTTACTAAGATTTGCTTTATGGCCTGTAATAGGCCATATTTTTGCATATCTTGGTAAATGTTCCATATCCACTAGAAAGTAATAAACATCACAGTATCATTGAGCATATTTCTATAAATGTCAATTAAATTTAATTATAGTTATTGTTCATGTATTCCAGATTCTTTTGTATTCTGTATCATCTGCTTGTTCTACCAAATATTGAAAGGCAATTGTTAAATTACCAAGGATAAGTGTGCATATGTCTATTGCTCTTTTAATTCCATGATATTTTGTTTTTATCTTTTTAAAATTGTTTCTGATAATACTTCTTGTTTTGAGGTTTATTTTTTGATATTAATATAGTCACTCATGCTTTCTTATAATTAATGGGTTATATTTAAGATGTGTCTCTTGTAAGTAGTATATAATTGGATCTGTAAATTACAGACTTTTGGAGAAAACTTTATCTCACAAACCCTAAGAACATTGACAAAGATAAATTTCAATTTTAAAAACCAACAAAGAATATTGGCGTTCTTTTCTTACAATAGTACCTCTCAGTCAAGAGCTGCCAAGAAACTTCTTTAACACAATGAGGTAATATGCACATATACTTAAGAGTAGGTCCACATTTGACTGAAACAATAGTCAATTATATTCATTTATGTCCAGCATGAATTGACATGAGCTGTCAGAAACATGTCAAACATGAGTTTGACAGAAATGATATATCAATGAAATTGAACAGATGTTCAATTCAGGCTAGATCCATTGGAGAAAAATCATTAGTGGGACAGCTAGATGGTTGTTCTATCCAGTTTTAGACATCATTTGACCACTTTTCTGAATGAAATTGATGCTTTGAAGGAATTTCAGATTCTTAACCATTGCAACTGCAAATTTATCTCAAGACATTGAACTACATCCAAGAGAAAACAGACCACTCAACTGTAAACTCTCATAGACACTATTGATAGACTCTCATGTAATTATTTCAAAAATATAACCAGGGTGAAGGTCATGTACACTACAGAGAGTAGTAATTTATTTTTTTCCCACTGGCCAGATTAGATTTTTGTAGCTCTTGTTCCCTGGGTCTTCCTGCAAAACCTCAAAGGAGTATGTTCAGAGGATGTTCCCACAAGCCAGGACCTGTTTTTACTTAGTACAAGAAATTGGTCCTTCAGAGGCCTATGTAGGAAAAGTGGTGGGACAATCCTGGGTGAAGCAGAGCATCACAGTGAACCAAATTCAATGTCTGAACTCAAAAAACGTCTTAGCTCTCAAAAAATGTCAATCTTGGCTCTTCTGGACAGGAAATAGAATACCAAAAGCATTGGAAATAAAGCTGTATTAATAAAAATAATTCAGAATCTTTGATATTTCAAAAGGAGGAATAAATTATGAGCCTTCTACATTTAGGCTTAGGTGATAGTAGAGGGTATGAGGAAACAGTAGTAATTGATTTTCAATGAATAGTCACAATCTGCATGATGTCTATGGACTCTGGTGGAAATCCACCTGGACAATCAATTGTGAGCTTTGATTTCTGATTCTGATGCTTCCTAAAATAGACAGAAATCTCTTTGTTGGTGGCTTCCCAGGGCACTAAATCTGCCTCACACTTGTTCCAAAATCTTCTGGCCCAGAACTCTTAGACTTCTAGGGTGAGTATAGGAGAAAGATGTTACTCGTCATAATATTTTAAAGAAAATCAACTAGAAATAGGAAAAAGGGCCTTCTTTCCTTCCTTTTTCCCCTTTCTCTCCAAATCTATATCATTATATCATATATAAACTACACAGAATTGTTCAGTGGCCTTTAGTCTCAAGAAGGATTATCTAAGACATCTTAACATCAGTCTATCTTTCTAAATAAATATTAGTAATTCAGAGCAAGTTCTATCTAATACATGCTATATAGACTAAGGCTATATTGATGTGGTATTACATTAGCCCATGAAAAAAGAATGCATTTAATCAATCAACAAGAAGTTGAGATACTATCATACCAGCAGATTACTACTTGACACTCTGTTTTTATTTTTAATTGAATTGATTTATTGAATAGTCTGAAGAAATGAAGATTGGGACCAACTTCCACTTTTAATTCCTTGAAAGCTGTTCTCCACATAATCATGAGAATGATGCTTTTACATCACAAGTCAGAAGGTAGTGCCCATCTGCTCAACACCATCAACACAGCCATGAGAACGGTGTTTTGCTTCACAAGTCAGAGAATCACATGCCCATCTGCTTAGCACCCTCAAGGGATTCCTTATTGCTCTAAAAACCTAACTCATCTTCTGCAGTTTTTCCTGTTACTTGAACATGCAAAGGCTTTGTACCAGGTGGTTCCACTTCCATGGGACTATTCTTCCCTGGGCTATTTAAGCCTCTAGTTCCTTCTCATCACTCAAGTGTCAACTCACCTGTCACCTTCTCAAAGAGGAAAAAGTCCTTGAAGTAGTCTACCTTAGCATTCAGTTAATTTCATTCCATCTCTGTCTGATGTTGGAATTTATTTATTTTCTTTTCTATATTATCTTTCCCCCTAACTATAATAGAAGCTCCTTGAAAGTAGAAAGCTTACTGTCCTGTTCCCTCAGCCTAGAACAATACCTAACAAATGCTCAGTCGATGTGTTGACTGAATGCATAAAACAATCTTTTGATTCTATTCCCAGCTTTGTCACAAACTATATGACCGTAATCATGTCAGTTGTCTTATCTGTCAGCGAGAGGAAATATCACCTTCTTTGGAAACTGCACTAAATTATTCCTTCTTCTTCATCACCCTGCCCCTCTCCCATATTCCTACAAAAAAGTTAATCAGGAAATGAGAGAAAGAAGTTGGTTGACAGAATAAGGTTTTAAGAAAAATGCATGATGAATTGAGTCACAGACATAAAATCAACTGGGGCAGAAAAAGTAGCCTCCAGCTATTCATAATTTGTTTGAATATATTTACATACCTAAATGACTTCCAATCAGCAGTTAGAGTTGATCATCCTTAAAAACATAGCAGAAGAAGAGAGTTAGAGACACACACTGTCCTTCCTGTACTGGCACACAGAAATCAAATAGTCACCTTTAAATCAGCTGACTCATTGACTTCCCCACTTTGGCTCTACTATGGGCAAGCAGCCTCTGATTATAACTTGATCTGATTGTGTTTGATTTTGCCTTTGGGGAGAGAATGTGCTGATCACACAGACTCCTTGTTTTCCAGTACTTATGACAATGGCCTGTCATTGTATATTACTAGATTTTCATTCTGGCATTTTCCTTCATTCTGTGTGCTTTTTGGTTCCAACAAGTCAGTCCCTCACCGCCCTATTACCTCCAATCACGCAGAGAAATGTTGGGACTCAGAACACAACACCCTAAAGTATGGCACCTTGGCAGCTGAGGACTTGGAACTCAGGGTGATTGCAAGGCTTCACAAGCAACCTCACTGTCTCTGCCTTTCTTTCACCTGTCCTTCCTTCTCCTCGAAGCAAGTCATAGTACAAATCAGGATTCCTCTTCCCCAAGGCAGGTCATAGAAACCAGGACCACTCTCCCTGAAAGCCAGCCACAAAACCTAGAAAGGTCATCCGCTTCTTTCTCCCTGGAAGACCCTCCTTCCAGAGGTATCCTGCCTCATACCCAGGAAAAAGGAACAATGTTCAGAGAGGGCAAGTAGAATCTGAGTGAAGGCGCCTTGCTGAGCTCCCCGTGGCCTGTCACCAGGACTGGAGTAGCCCCTTCGTCCAGTCTTTTCTCCATGGTTGCCTGCTCTCTAACAGACGTACCCATGGAAATAGTCTCTGAGTCTTGGGGTCTTCCCTCCTGAAGACTGCTGTGTCTTGTAAAACGTTGATTAAATGTATTTGCTATGCTTTTCCCCTGTTAACCCATCTACAGGGTGACCCTCATGATGGATGAGGAAAGCTGTAACACCTTCGCCTCCTCGGCAGGAGCTGCCTCTGGCCCTTGGCTTGGAGAAGGGGATCCAGGTCCTTCTCTCTCAGTCTGCTGGTGGCCTGGCCTCTCTGGGACAAGGACAGCAGCAACTCAGTCCTGGTGTAGCCTAGGACACCAGCAAAGAGAAGGAACACAAAATAGACAAAATGACATAATTTAATGCTTCAAAATATGAAAAACATTGTAGCATCTTTGGAATTTCTTGTAGTTGTTTTATAGTTTAGAATAGTTTACATCTGGGCAGAACCGTGAAGAGTGGAGGGGAAGCAGCTCCATCGTGCCTGTAGCGCTTAGCTCCACAAAAATCCACCCTCAGCCCCAGGAAAATATTTGCATGTGGCCCCAAATATATTTCAGTGAGCTCAGCAGCCTTTCTGACACGTTGTACAAAAAATGACAGTGACTCGGAGTGACCTGTCCTCACTCTGAGGTGGGACAAGGAACCTACAGAGGCAAGTACAGCATCCCTCAGACCCCACTGACAGTATCCGCCCAGGTCCTCTCTCATCTTCTCCTTTCTGGCTGTCTGTCAACAGGGCCCTAAAATCCCTAAGGTGGCAGACAGTTCACACATACAGTGATTCAGGAAAAGCTTATGTGAATAAATCGAAGCTCATACTGAAAAATTCCAACTTCCAACAATCTTAACATCACTTGGGGACAGTGATAACCAGGGCTGCAAATACAATCATTCATCACCCAAGGACAGGGATCTGTTCAGAGAAATGTGGTGTTAGGTGATAGTGTGATTATGCCAACACTTTGGTTTGCACTCACACAAATCTGGGTGCGAGCCTAGGTTACTGCACACCTGGGCTGTATGGTAGGGCTTGCTGCTCTTAGACTGAGGCTGCCCACCTGTACAGCATGAGACAGTAGAGGTACAGTGTAAAAGACAAAAATGGCACACCTGTGTAGGGCACTTAGCAAGACTGGAAGTTGCTCTGGGAGAGTCAGTGCGTGTGTGGAGCGTGCATGTGAAGACCTGGGGCATTACATAAACACTGGGCTACACCAGCTTTATAAAATGTTTTTCATTTCTTTGATAATAAATTAACCCTGGCTTACTATAACTTTTTTGCCCCCTAAACTTTTGACTTTGTCACTCTTTTCTAATAACACTCAGTTGAAAACACAAACACAATGTACAGACATGCAAAGATATTCTCTTTATATTCTGACTATATGTGAATTTTTTCTATTTAAACTTTTTCTTTTTACTTTTTAAACTTTTTTGTTAAAAACTAAGACAAACACACACAGTAGCCTAGGCCTATGCGGGGTCAGGATCATCAACGTAACTGTCTTCCACTTCCGCATCTTGTCCCATTGGAAGGTCCTCAGGGGCAAAAACACTCATGGACCCATCATCTCCTATAATAACAATGCCTTCTTCTGGAACATCTCCTGAAGGAACTGCCAGAGGATGTTTCACTGTTATTTTTTTAATAAGTAGAAAGAACATAATGAAATAACAATAAAATTATAGTATAGTAGACCATGGAATACTGTTCAGCCATTTAAATGGGTGGAGAATTTACATCTTTTGTATTAACCTGGATTGAGTTGGAACACATTCTTATAAAGTAAATAAGTAAACAAGTAAAGCATCACAAGAATGGAGAAGCAAGAATCCAGTGTACTCAATATTAATAGGAAGGCAGTCAATGATCTAATACATGAAGGGGGGTAGGGAAATGAGGGAGCTGGGAGAGGTGAGGAGACAGGGGGATGGGGGTCACAGGGTATGGCACACCTGTTGGGGGCAGGACACAATTAAAAGAGGGACTTTACCTAACAATTGCAATCAGTGTAACCTAATTCTTTGTACCCTCAATGAATCCCAAACAATAAAAAAGTACAGTACAGTAACCACTAACACACTTGTTTATTATTGCAGTCGAGTATTAAACACTGTATGTAACTGCAGGTGATAGACGTTTATATGGCTAGCAGTATCGTAGGCTTGTTTATACCAGAATCACCACAACTGGGTGAGGAATGCATTGTGCTATGACACCACTAGGCAATCTAAATTTTTCAGCTCCATTATAACCTTCTGGGACCACCATTGGCTAAAATGTCAATATACGGTACATGAGCGTATAAATATTTTGTGAATTCTTAGGACAGGCTGCAGCGACCCAGTTGGGTTCCTGGTTTCAGTCTCCTAAGCTACTTTCAGAGGAACCTAAGTGCCCACATTATTTAGAAGCCCTGCAGGGAACCTACTGAAGGCAGAGCCATTAGTAATGGATTCAATTAGAGCAGAGAGAGACTCAATCGAGGAAGAAGGGCATGGTGGGCGGTATGCAGAGTGCTGAGGAGAGCCATGTGAGTAGGAAGAGTGAGGAGTAAAAGCAATGAAGGAGATGGAAGCATGGGGAGAATCACCCCTTTCTCCACGCTGTCTAGGGTGTGGTCTTTAGTGTCGGAGGGTGTAGCACCATGCTAGCATATGCCAGGCACTCAAATAATAAATGGAATTGAACCATGAAATGAACCCCTTGTTATTTGCCAAGGAGAATCCTAATGGTCTCTTGAAGGAAAGATCATCTTTTTGCTGAGCTTTTAGGACAATTTCTTCTAAATGATTGACAAGCACAAAAGTCAGAAAGAAATACAACCTGGATGTTTTATTTTCCATCAGTGCTGTGTGATCTTTGCCTTCAGGGTGGCAAGCCAGGCTGAACGTGAAAGGAAACCTCAATGTCTCTTAAGAACACAGATGTGGCACGTGAGTCTGTTGGCCTCAGCCTTCTATACCAGTTGACCAAATCATCTGGGCAAACTTCTGAACTTCCAAGTAAGAGAGAAAGGACACCTGGAGAGAGACCCTGGACAATCAATCCCCTTAATAAACTCTGTATGTGTGTGTGTGTGTTGCTGGACCAAAGAATCTGTCTACCTGCCGCCCAAGCCAATCAACAGAGAATGAATGAGAGATTAACAATTTCACTTTTATTTACAGAAAAGCCAGCAATTCCAGAGAACAGTGAGGATGTGTCCTCAAAGAGCTGTTTTGCCCTGCTGATTCTCTTTGTTACTTGTGTTCTCACAGTAAAAGTAAACATCAGCAATCTAATTGCTCATTACAGTGTATGTTAAACAGATTCCCCCTCACAGGTTACAAGGTTACACAATATCTTCCTATCTTAAAATGTTTATATTTTCAAAGCATTTTTACTCTAGACTAAATTTATAGTTTGTCAACACTTCACTGGGTGCACAGAGGGCCCTGGATCATTGACCAGTATCATGGAGTCCAGTTCCCCAACATATCTGTGACTGTAGCCTTGGAAGTGAATAAACAAAGTCCAGATGTCAGCACGTAGGCTCATCCAGCCCTGTTAGGGCCTGACCAGATGCGGCCTGCATGAAATGGCCATTCAGGTTAACAGTGGCTGGTAATGTGTGTGATTATAACTCTTCAGAAGTGCATTTTCCTGCTAAAGTCGAATGCTTTTATTCATGAGAAAGATAAGCTGTATGCATAAACCATACCAAAATAATCACTTCATTTGATGGTCAAAAAAATTAATTTTTTTGCCTGAGTTTGACACCTTTGATGTTCTCTAAGTGGGATTAATTTCCCCATGTTTGTCCTCATTACAAGTCCCAGTGACATTCCTTATCCCACTAGGTTGCAATTAAGGGTTTTTATTATTTCTGGCTCCCTTTAGTGAGCATCTTGGAAGAAGAGACCATGTCTTACTCATCTCTATATCCTCATAACCAAATAGAGCTCTAGACATGGGAAAGGTCGTCAACAAGTGCTTATAAAATGGAATAGCATAAAATAGGGGAGAAAATGAATGAATGAATGAATGGGTGAATGAACGCGTAGCTAGCAGTGTGTGAATGAAGGAAGGAATAGTGGAATTAACCAGGGTTGTCAGAGCAGCTAACTTTGGTGTGTAACTTTTTACAATCTGGAAAATATCTCCATTCAGATTTATAGGGAAAAAGTGGGAGGGGAGTGGGGAGAGAGGATGTACTTGTTTCATTTTCACCTTTTGGACTCACCTGTCCTAAAGTTCTGTACTCTGAGCTTCGGCCTTCACATGTGTTCTCAGGGCTATTAAGCCACAGGAAAGAAGGGCTATGGGAAAGCAGCCAGAAAGGCTGTTACAGCAAGATGTTGAGCTTTATTGTGCAAATACAAGCCAGCACTCTAGCACTCAACAAGTTAAGAAAAAAAAAAAAAGAAAGAAAGAAAGAAAGAAAGAAAGAAAGAAAGAAAGAAAGAAAGAAAGAGTTCCTAGGCTCTGTCCAGGCAATACACCCCACACCACAAAGTGCCAGTTTGGCACCTGGCCACATGATAAGAGCATATGTTTGATGGCCAATCTGACATTTCAGAGCAGCATTAATATCTAATATATTTACATATATCTACACAGCTCCGATGAATGCCCCATTGCATCTTATTTTGAACCCAGGCACAACCTCTATTCAAGGTCACCAGTGCTCCCCTGACATTTTCGCAGAGGTTGGGTCAGCTGTACTGCCAATGTGAACCACCTGGTACTCCAAGATCAACATGCCTAGCCCGCCATGCTCACTGAGAAGGAATCTGTGAAGAATGGCGTATGTGAGGTCTGGGCTCTGTTCTCTAGCTATAGTCAGGTTCATGGAAAAGGAAAACCTGGGCATTGCAAGAGTACTTGCCTCTACCACCTGAGGCAAGGTGGTGCTATTATTTAAGGTTTATTTTTTCATTTACTCTCACAACATACCTATGAATTAGTTAGGATTTCCATCAGTAAAATATGACCTACACCTGTACTCAGGCAAAAGCAGACTATAAAATTGCCTATAAAATTTGTTTAGAACCATTTGCAAAGCATGAATCATGGGATTAGAGGAATGTTAACACTAAACAGGCCGTCAAGAGCCAGTCAGTATCTCCCATTCTTGCACATGAATTCCAAGTCCCAAGGAGGTGAAATGATTCACCCAAAATCATGCAGCCAGCAAAAGTCAAAGCCCATCCTCATTCCTGATGGTTGTTTTTTGTACCTAAACATAAAATGGCTCCTAAACAAATTTCAAAAATGACAAGTCCTTTTCCAGGAAACACAGAGCTAGGCTGACAGTTTGCCTCAGAGCAATTGCAGCTATATTCAATTGGCTGGGTAGGGGCCACCCACATGGGCCCCCACCTACTGTGAGCCCCACCATCTTGCTTTCACAGGCCTTTCCTAGTCTCCAGATCTGTATCTGTCCAAGGCTCTCCAAAAAGATCTATGTTCTTAGTTTCACAGTAAACCTTTCTTTTTTAGCTACATATTTTTAATTCTATTTTTGAATGGCTTCATTGAGAATATATTTTACATATCATAATATTCACCCATTTCAAGTGTCCAATCCAGCAAGTTTTTGTTACTTTACTGAGAGCTACGTCATCACCAAAAATCCATTTTTGAACATTTTCATCTTTCCCAGTAAGCTACCTCAAGCCCTTTTACATTTAATCCTCATTCCAACCTCTCAGGAAGGATTGGATCTTTCTAATCCATCTACAAAAGGAAAGGAAAGGAGAATAGGAGTTGCCTTTTTATACTGGCAGAGTTCTGGCTTGCTATGTTCTTTCCCTCCAAAGGATTTTGTGCCCATAAAGGCTATTTTCTCCCCTTGCCAGCTCTTCTCTCAGAGAGTAGAGTGGGCTGCCTCTGCAAAATGGTATCTCCCACTCAGGTGCTGACATGTGGGTGAAAATACCAGAGCTGTGAAAATACTGTTAACTCTTCTGTGCCCCT
Source organism: Loris lydekkerianus (assembly GCA_963574355.1). Taxonomy (NCBI): domain Eukaryota; kingdom Metazoa; phylum Chordata; class Mammalia; order Primates; family Lorisidae; genus Loris; species Loris lydekkerianus. The sequence goes on along the minus strand of CAUYPK010110999.1, from coordinate 4,421 downwards.
TCCTTCTGCCCCTTCTCCAGGTCTTCTCTGTTTATGTGGTGAAGGGATAAAGATCCAGATACACTGGATTTCTCCAGTCACTTCAAGAGCGGTACCCCTTCCCCATCTGTCTGGCTCAGTGCTTACAGGCTCTCATCCAGCTGAGAACTCGGTTTGGGGCCACGGAGCTGGCGGTCAGCTCCTTTCTGGGTGGCAGGCGATTTCTGCAGGTCACTTTCACTTTCTCCGTCCCAGGCCCACCCCCATAGTAATGCATAATGACACAGTTTAGGAACGGACCCTATGTGGTAAAGAAATGGTCAAACACATCACTCCATGTATATTTTTATATAACCATTTAAAATACACTGGAGAGAATAAAGGTGTCAAAAAAAAAAATCTTTGTAAAATCCTATTTAGGGGGAAAGGAGGACGCACAGTTAAACATCCGGCATGACGCCCGGCCACACCACACTGGTGTATGTGAGTCTGCAAGTGTGGCTATCAAGAGTGTCTAAACATAAAACACACGCATAGAAACAGAACAGTGGGTGTCTCTGCCAGGCAGAATTGTGGCTGATTAACATACAATATATTTATGTTTTCCTGAAATTTTCAAATGTCTCTCAAAAAGCAGGTATTACCGTGTTAATGGGGAAATGTGCATAAATGTTACAGGGGAGGAACTTAGATCAGCTCGGGGCTGCATAGCCTGGTCTCCGTATTTGCTGCAGCCCAGGGGCACCGTCAGCTCGGGCTTCTGCGGGGTGTGGGCTTCACTGTCATTACCGGGCTAATCACAGTGTGTGCAGCTCCTTCCTCTGCACTGATCATCAGCCGCACCTGGGAGTCTGATCTCGGTTGGGGAGACAAGAAATCCCGAGCAGACAGACAGTTTGGACAGAGTTCAGAGATGAGTTAGCCAAATGATCAAGGGAGCAGGGAGGATTGCTGCTGGCCAAGAGATGAAAGGATCTCCATTTTTATAGCTCTGCTGAGCAGAGACTAGGGGTGGAGGAACTTGAAAACACAGACCCAAAACATATGAAAGTCATGAGCAATAAAGAGTGAGGAGGGAGCCAAGCAGAGCCTGCTCCGCGTGGTAATCGTGTGCTGCGCCGAACTGAAACACCGAGCGCGCACAGCACCGAGTCTCCGGCGTGCAGAGCAGGTTCCCGCGGGAGGGGAGGGGACGCCCCGCCGTCCAGTAAGTAGAACTTGGCACTGCTGCGTCGCTCTGGGAAACCCTCTGGCTCCACACAGCCACGTGAGGCTCCAATTCCACCTTTCTCAGGGTGAGCAGCGGCCCCTGATGCAAAATGCATCCGTCGGTTCTGCAGGGGACGCCTCTGCAACAAACCCCGCCGAGGCTCAGCAGCCCCGAGAGCTGCCTTTCTATGCGAAGCAAGGGACTTCGGACTTCAGAAGGATTTCCTCAGCGGCTCCTGTTGTCCAGTTGCTACCAAGCGTAGCTGAAAAGTGTAGCTAAGCAGAAGCTCTGCCCTTAACGAGCTTCCATAATAATCGCGAGGTCAGAAAGTTGACCTTTCTTAAGTGTTGCTGGCTGTGCCCTGGCACCTGCTGCCCAGGCCCCCGGAGCATGACGAAACGGGCAACCCCAAAGGGCGGCCGTGGAACAAAGCAAGTCGCCCTGGCCCAGACCGAGTGTCCGTCCATGGCAAACATCCCAGCACCAGAGGAGACCCCAAGTACAGGCTCGGGAGGTTTTGAACAAGACGATTGTTTTATCAGATTTTGCTTTTGAGAAAATAATTCTGGTGATGTGAAGGTGACATGGAAAGATAAGAAACAGGAATGAATGGAGATCTAGTCCAAGGGTGAGTGAAGGTGGACCAGCTTCAACAAAGCAGAAAGAACGGGGAGAAAGCAACTGATGAAATAGCACGTGGGCGCAGACCCCGGGAAAGTCGAGGAAAGCAGGGGTGCTGGCGCCCCAGTGTCTGGAATGAAGAGCTATGGCTTCAGAGAAGGTGGAGGTTCCCTTCTAGATGTGTTGGTTTTAGGGTCTCAGCAAACCATTTACTGACTATAGCAAGCAATTAGAAATACAGTTTTTGGGGCTGGACTTGGGGACTCATGCCTGTAATCCTAGCACTTGGTGGTTGAGGCTGGCAGATCACCTGAGGCCAGGAGTTTGGCACCAGACTGATTAGTTGGGTGTGATGGCAGACACCTGTGTTCCAGCTTCCCAGGAGGCTGAGGCAGGAGAACTGGAGTGTGAAGTTGCAGTGAGTTATGATGACATCACTGCAAGATTCTGTCAAACAAAAAAAAGGAAGGGAGGGAGGGAAAGAGGGAAGGAAGGAAGGGATGGATGGATGGAGGGAGGGAAGAAGGAAGGAAAGAAAGAGGAAAGAAATATAGTTCTGAAGCTCAAGGGAAAGGTTAGGTCATGAAGTGTGGATTTATGACCTAATCCACACAAGAGTGGTGTGAAGTGCTAGAAACACTCAGGGAAACAATATAGTGAGGATGAGGGAATGCTGAGAAGAGAATGTTGAAGAGTGTTTACATGTAATGGTATATGTTTGGTATATGTAGTATATGAAGAGAAAGAATTGACAATAAAAAATCCAGAAGTATTGAAGAAGTGGGCCACAAAGAGAAGCCATAAAATTAATTCACTTCATTCAGTATACACTCATGGAGCTCCCTCTGTGTGTCCTGCTGGAGATAAAGAAATGAATATTATATGAGCCCTGAGTCAAACAAAGGAGATGTGTATGTAAGAAGCCATTGCCATTATGTGTCATGACAGTGCTGACACAGGTGAGACTTTGTTAGAACAAAGGAGGCAGTCATAACTCAGCCTGAGAGGGGAAGAAAAGTGCTGTGGGGCAAGATAGATCCTTGGGCTTCCTCACTCGCAGTTCTGCCAGAAAGCACCATGTTTTCCCTGTGTAGCCAATGACTGCAGCCATAACGGTGCGTGATGATGTCATATACATATGACTACTGTATGAATGCTGTATGTCTACCATTGGGCATTCTACCACTACTGTTCCCCTTGGAAAGGTAAGTATCTGGGACTTGTATGGACTTCTGTTGCCTGCTTACCTGCCCTTGGCTCTGCAGTCCTTTGGTCTGAACACATCTAGTGCAAACCTACCAGGCCTTGGCCTCCTGTATTACAGGTTTTTGTTTGTTTGTTTGTTTGTTTTCTGCAGTTTTTGGCCATGGCTGGGTTTGAACCTGCCACCTCCAGCATATGGGGTCAGCGCCCTACTCCTTTGAGCTACAGGTGCCCACCCCTCTACAGGTGTTTTGAAGGATAAGTAAGAGTTGACCAGGTAAATGACCGGAGGAAATTATTTCAGACCACTGGAACAGAACATGGTAAGACAACTCTGTTATGTTTAAGGCATGAACAAGGTCTTAATGGATAAGTGCAAAGATAAAAGAGTTGGATTGGGTGAACACAATTTAATGATGCCTTGGTTTGCCTCAATGGTCTGGTCAATTTTTTTTCTATTACCAAGGTGTTCCCATACTCAGTGTCGCATTGAAGCAAATTATTTTCTAGATCAGGGATTTTCAACTTCAGCTGCATGTTAGAATTGCCCAGGGAGGTCTGGAAGCACAGGATGCCTGGGCCTCACCCCAGACCAATGACGAAGGAGATGTAGAACTGGGTGTTTCTGTCTCTTCAGGGCCTGTGAGATGATTCTGTAATATAGAGACCACTCAGTCTCATACTCTATGGGTGTTAGAATGACCTGTCAGGCAACTTAAAACACGGGACCTCCCACGGCGGGTGTCTGATTCCGTCAACCTGAGAAGGCACATGAGAGTTTGCACTTCCAGCAAATTCTTGGGGGAATTTGGATTTTTAAAAGTGAGATAATGAAGAGAGTAAGAGGTACATGAATTAATAATACCACAGAAGATCACCTTAGAATAGTAGCCATAAGTAAACCCACACTTAACTGCATTCCTTTCTCCTTACTCCTAGGGTCACTTCCCTTGTGTCAGCTAATGGTGACCAAAATATTGCTGTGTAACAAACTCCCCCAAATTCAGTGACCTAAAACAACAATAACTTATTCTCAGAGATATGTGGGTTGGTAAGATCTACTAAATTGGGCAGGTTTTAGTTTCAACACTGTTCCATGTACCTCTCCACCTCCTCCTCTGACCACTGGGCAAGCCTGGGCATAGCTACCTCCTGCCAATATCAGAAACAAACAAACAATCAAAAAAAAAAAAAAAAAAAAAAAAAAAAGGAAGGAAAAAAATGGAACGGAGTGTGCTGCCCCCACGCCAAAAAGCCCCACCACCCCGCACACCCACCCCCCGGCCCGTCACCGACCACCGCGCGGCACGACCCTTCGCTCCGCCAATGCAGACCACAATAGAGCTGTGTAACAAACGCCCCCACATTCAGTGACCTAACACAACAAGAACTGATTCTCAGCGATATG
>CAUYPK010110996.1:0-20243 GCA_963574355.1 Loris lydekkerianus | reverse complement strand
CAAAGTATCTCAGGAATGGAAGAAAACGTATCCAATGTACTAAGCTCTACTATGAAGCTAAATTATAGCTTTCACATGAAGGCTATAACCCAACTATAGCACAAGACTATGGGGAAAGGGCCAAGGAAGGGGAAGGGAGGGGGGAGGTTTTGATGGAGGGAGAGTAATGGGTGGGGCCACATCTACAGTGCATCTTAGAATGGGTACAGGCGAAACTTACTAAATGCAGAATCCAAATGCCTACATACAGTAACTAAGAAAATGCCATGAAGGCTACGTTGAACAGTTCAATGAGAATATTTCAGATTGTATATGAAACCCACACATTGTACCCCTTGATTGCACTAATGTACACAATAAAAATAAATAAATTTAATAAAAAAATAATAAATAAATAAATAAATTTAATAAAAAAATAAAAATAATCTTATAATCCTTAAAAAAAAAAGAGAGAAAATTTAGAAGAAAAAAAGATTAGACTAAACCAGTTTTTCCCACTTGCAGCTAGAAAATATATTTTAGGAGAAAGGAGGGAATGAGGAGAGATTAAAGACTAGGATCCCAGATAAGGGCTCTGCCCAAGTGCTAACAATGGAGGACAAAAGACTCCTACCCTCGGGCAGCACCTGTGGCTCAGTGAGTAGGGCGCCGAACCCATATCCCAAGGGTGGCAGGTTCAAACCCGGCCCCAACCAAATTGCAACAAAAAAATTGCTGGGCGTTGTGGCGGGTGCTTGTAGTCCCAGCTACTAGGGAGTCTGAGGCAAGAGAATCCCCTAGGCCCAGGAGTTGGTGATTGCTGTGAGCTATGTGACACCATAGCACTCTACCGAGGACAATAAAGTGAGACTCTGTCTCTACAAAAAAAAAAAAAGAAAGAAAAAAGACTCCTCCCCTCCCACTTCACCAACAAGTTTTGGTGGGGAAGATCAGAGAAGCACACAAAATCAGGTCTGGGTAACAAGGTAGAACCCAGAATAAATTTCTACATGATCACCACCAAGTAGGAACAAAGGAGATGTTAGTCCTTTGAGTTTCCTAAAAGCCCAGGGCAAGGTGGGAGCAATAGAATATTTTATGTGGCTGAGAGCTGCATAGTCATGCAAGACAGCTGCTGAGCTGAGTGGACCTCACTTTAGGAAATAAATGATAGAGCAGGGATGGTTGGTCCAGTGTGGACCAACAAATGGCAAACAAATGGGAAGGAGAGTATATAAATGGATGCAGCCAGGATATATATTTTCCTCTTCTTTGATCTTTAAAATCCATCTTGCACCATATATTTCTTCAGCACAAGCAGATGATAAACATTATATTCTATTAGTTCCAGAATAATTCCAGCTATTGTCTTTTTAAAGCATGCCTCTATTTTCTCACTTATTTCTTTTCTTCTGCAATTCCAGTGAAAAGTGTCTAAGAGCATTACAATGTGTTTCCTATGCCTCTTGTCTTCTCTTTTCTATTTTTTTCCTTAATGTCTTTTCATTCTGGATAATTTTTTTTTTTTTTTTTTTTGCAGTTTTGGCCGGGGCCAGGTTTGAACTCACCACCTTCGGTATATGGGGCCAGCGCCCTACTCATTTGAGCCACAGATGCCGCCCCATTCTGGATGATTTTTGCGACCTATCTTCCAGTTCACTAATTGTTTTTTCAACTATGTTTACTATATTAGTAAGTTTATTGAGTTCTTAATTTTAGCTATCAAAAATTTCAGTTATTGGATATACAATTGGCCCTTTGTTTTCTGGCAGAATTTTTAAGCTCGACTTTCAGCTCCTTAAATATAGCAAGAACAGTCATTTATATCTTTATCTAATAATTCCAGTATCCAGAGCATCTAGAGTCTATTTTCTTTATTTGTGGTTTACATTTACAATGTCTCTTCTTCACATATGCCACATTACTTTGATTATGTATTGGAGTACTTTTTTTTGACAAATAATTTTTTAAGCATAGTGTGCGTGAATCATTTAAAGCTTAGAATGTTATTTTTCTCACCAAAGAGGATTTTTAATAGTAAGTGCTTGGGGACACTAATAACTCAGAATGATGTGAATCTGTGTTCCATATTTTATATTTTACAGCAACCCACCATATTCAGAATTCACAAAAAGAATAGTTTACTTCTGTCTTACTCTTAATTCTAGGGTGCAGCTCTTTGAACTTTCGGTCCAAAGCGAAGATAGTTTACTAAATTTGTACCTTCCCTTCATCTAAACACTGACATCCCCCCAAGCTCTGTCAATGTACCAGAATTGCAGCTCAGCCTTTTGGCCATTCTCTCCAAAGGGAAAATAGCCCGAATTTAAAAATTGGCCAGTATTAAGTTCTTTCTCTGGATTGTCATCCCTTCTGTATCTAAGACTAGTAGTTAATTAGTAGTTATTAGTAGTCTTATAGTCCTTTGATGCTTCCAAGATTTTCATCTTTTGAAATCTTAGCTATCTTTTGTATGGTGATTAGTTCATAATACCTAGTCTTTCAGCAGTAGAAGCAGAAGTTTTGATTGAAAATGCTTCTCCAGAGTTAAAGCCAGGTCCATTTTGAGGCCATGGCCATGACTCTGTCTAAGAACTGGTGATGTTAGTTGAGCTACATGCCTTTTTTGAGAAATAAAATATATATATTTTATATATTCTTGATATTTAAAAAAAAACAAAAAACAAACAAACAAACAAAAAAAAGAAAGAACTGGTGATGTGGGAGGAGGAAGACTGTGAGAGGCCATGCTGATAGGCAGCAGTAGTGACTTTAGACCATAGACTAGGATGAAACTCCAAAATGAGTGCAATAGTGAATTTTCATTTCTTTGAGTACAGTCAAATTAATCCTCAGAAAGGGAAAATGCAAATGTAGTCTTCTTAGAGTTTGCTGATGCAACTAAATTTTCTGAGTGTTGAGGAATACCTAAGAAGAAAGAGGCAGAAGAAGTCATTTTTAATGACCCAGTGGTTCTGTATTCCTGAGAGGGAGTCCACTTGTGTAGGTTCAGGCTATTTGGAGCAGAGAATCCTATTATTGTGACAAACCAGCTCATCCCTTAATCTGCTGTAAAGAGATGACTTAGGATGCAGGTGGGGATTGGGGGTAGGGGAAGGAGATGCTGAGCTTTGTGAAAGGAAGAAACAACATTCTGTATCAAGTCCTGCTTCTTGCCTACCCTTGGAGGAGGATGGTGTTCAAGTGCTCTCTCTTGCTTCACTGGTAGGAAACTGAGCATCTTGTTGTGGAGAGTACCCTCTGGAGAACCGTCACAGCTCATAATGAATACATTGAGAAGGGCTTGGGAGATCTTGAGAAACCCAAGATGAGATCTCTGGCTCTAGAGGAATCTGTAGGCAGCCAGTACAATTTACATTTCTCTTTTCCAGAAACTAGGGATTTAATAGAAGGAAAAGAGAGTACGGCCTGGCAATCCACTGGTGTGCGCTGCTGCTTTAAGTGGAGAATGCTGCTCCCAGATGTGCTCCCAGCACTGAGCCAATCTGATGATCTGTGGGGATGCAACCCACACAGCCCCACTTGTCATGTGAGTTACCATTCTGGAAATACAAACTCAGAACAGACCTATTTGAGATAGTTTATGCAAACAATGAGAATTTATGATAAGGTTACAGGACACTGTCATAAAATCTAAGGCAGAGAAACAACTAAATCTCAGTAACAAACTGTACCTGAGACTTAAACAACCTCTGCTCCTTTGTGCAACTGATTTCATGTGTGAGTGTGTGTGTGTGTGTGTGTGTGTGTGTGTGTGTGTATGCATGTTTCTATGTGCACTTTTTTTTTCTACTTTTCCATATACAGGTGGAAAAATACAATTGCTAAAATTTCCCAACTTCAGATGTTTGTTTCACCTTTAACTACATGGAAAGAGATAGCTGTCTCTTATTCTCTCTTTTCCAATTCCAAAGTCAGATGACTTCTTTGATCCAGCCTACTGTGGTCACAGTTCATAATGAATAGGGCCATGAAACAGAAATATGACATTAGGACCTTGAATCACATGTATAGACAGCTGTTCACAGAAAAGGTGGTGGGGATATGGATATGGTGCTGAATGAGCATTCTAAAAGGGGTCCACCAAAGAAAGCTCTTGGATATGATTTATTACGCTTATGAATACTCTGGAAAAATTTTCAATTATATGGATACACATCCATGAAGAAATTATGATTGATTTATTCAAAGCTAGTACAGATATAGAATATGTAACTTGTTAAATTTGTTTTTAATATCTGAGGCTATATATTATCTTGACATACATTGAAATATCTCAAATATTTCAAAGACAGTCATCAGAAAAATCTTCATGAAAAGATTAATGGAATCATATATATTTAGCTCCTGTGAGATACCTAGTTTAACTTCTGATGTTTAGTTTAACTATGGATGAAGAAACGGACAACTGAAGTCACAAGATTGTAAAGATTGTTTTTGAAACAACTTTTAGGTTTTTACTCTAAATGTTAAAACAAACAAACAAAAATCCTGAAATAGAAGTTAAGAAATAAAAATAGATCAAAGACCAATAATGTAGTTGACACCCTGCTATAAAGACTGAAATTATTCCAAGATTATTATTTTTTTATACCAGAGTAGAAATGCTTTATTTTCATTATTGCTACTCTTGTTTCAAGTGTATCTATTCTGTGTTAAGCTGATCCTTGCAAATTGTCCCATTTCTTAGACAAAGGCAGTTGATTCACCGGTCTCTTAGGGAAAAAAAAAAAAAACACAACAAAAACTAGTTAGGTGTGTTACAACCACATGAATCATGTGGGGTGCTGCTTAGAGGTATATTTATCACGGATGAAAGAATGTTTTCAGAGAAACTATGCATCTACCTAAAATTACACGGTTCACCTCTATTCCAAGGGACTCATCTTTTCAGCATGTTTTTGAGTGCGCCACAAAAGCACCCCATGCCTTCTCAACCACTAGCACTGCAGGAAGGAACTGCTTAAGAGTTTCTATAAGCCATCCCTGAAAGTTTGGATTTCTCCTGGAAACTCACATTTCTATCATGGTTTGAATTGCCTTCTCAGATCCTCTTGACCAAAGTTACATGTCTTCCTGCCTTGGTTGCATTTATTTATTTATTTATTTATTTTTATTTTTATTTTTTTTGTGGTTTTTGGCCAGGACTGGATTTGAACCTGCCACCTCTGGCATATGGGGCCGGTGCCCTACTCCTTTGAGCCACAGGCACCACCCAGATTAAATGAACATTGATTCCAAGACTTGGTTGCGTTTAAACGTAACCACGTATTGCCTGCTTTTCCCCTCTGATCTAACCTGGACACCATAGTCAGGGGAGGATATGTGATATGCCAATTTTGTTTCCTTTCTTCCTCCTCTGCTCCAAATAGCCTGAACTCAAGAACGTTCAGAGACTCCATATTACCTCCAAGATCAATTTCCAGCCACTCACCTTGAATTTCAGTGTTTCACAATCTGATATGTCCAGCTGGCCCTGTGTCTTCTTACTCGTCCTTTTCCCCGGGAAGTGGGGGTTAGGAAGATGGGTTCTTGGTGACTCTTAGAAGTTCCTGCTGGATCTGTACTATCAAATTTTATTCCATTTTACTTTCAGGTTAGAGGTTGGCATGACTTCCCTAAAATACAGAGCAGAGGTAGCCACTTGGGTAGGGAAATGAAGGGCAGCTAGACCAGCTTTCTGCCTGGAATCTGCCTCAGGGAAGCTCATTTTTGGCTTGCCTTGTCTTATGACTTTTTCTTTTAACCCTCCAAGCCCAGGCGCTATGCCTTCCAGAACCCATTCTCAATGTTTATCTTCATCCTTAAACTGTTTTGATGTTGGCTCTTAAATCTGCTTGTCTTTGCAATCTGACTCTGTCTCTCCAGTGCCTTGTTGCTAGCCGTTTATTTTTGTCTCTACTCACGATTCTCAGAACTTTGTCATGGTCATTTTGATGCCTTTCCCTTTGGCTGTTATAAACCACTAGGGCTCACATGAGAGGCCACATGTTGTGATGGTTGAGGGCACAAACTCTAGAGCTGAACTTAAACTTGGCACTACAATGTGTGATGGAGGTAAGTTAAATAACACTTCTGGGCTGGGAAAGGTGGCTCATGCATGTAATCCTAGCACTCTGAGAGGCTGAGGTGGGTGGATTGCTTGAGCTTAAGAGTTTGAGACCAGCCTGAGCAAGAGCAAGACCCTGTTTCTACTGAAAGTAGAAAAAACTAGCCGGGTGCAGTGGTGCATGCCTGTAGTCCAAGCTATTCAGGAGGCTGAGGCAGAAGGATTGCTTGAGCCCAAAAGTTTGAAGTTGCTGTGAGCTATGATGCTACCTCACTCTACCCAGGGTAGAGACTCTGTCTCAAAACCAAACCAAACCAAACAAGCAACCCTTCCGTGCCTCAATTTTCTTCTATACAAAATGGAGCTAGAATAGTACCTCCTTGCAGGCTTGTTGCAATGCTTCAGTGAGTTAATACATGGATAGTGATTAGCTGTTATTGTTTCAGCTATTCTGCCTCTATTATATCCAGCCACCAACACTGCTGATGTGCACTTGAGACTCCTGACCCTGTTTTAGACTTGACAAGGCCTTGAACTGAATTGGTTTCTCTTGCTTCAAATTTAAAATCTGCCCTCCTTTTCTACTTTTCAAAGCCAAATTTCTCTTCCATTTCCATCTCTAGCCCCATAAACTTTGATTTCTCTCACCCACAAAATGGCTACCCTTTCTGAAATGTCATGGTCCTTATTTTGCTCACTGCCCATTATAATGCCAAATCTTTAAGCCAACCAGCATTGTCACTTATCAGTTTTTGCATCTGTACCTGAATTTTTTCAACCAAATTTAAGACTTCTTTCTATTGCTGGGTCAGGTGGCTCAGCCTATAATCCCAGCACTCTGGGAAGCCTAGGCGGGTGGAGTGCCTGAGCTCACAAGTTCGAGACTAGCCTGAGCAAGAGTGAGACCCTGGCCTCTAAAAATAGCTGTAGTCCCAGCTACTTGGGAAGCTGAGGCAAGAAGATCTCTGTGCCCAAGGGTTTGAGGTTGCTGTGAACTATGATGTTACAGCACTCTACCGAGGGTGACAAAGTGACACTCTGTCTCAAAAAAAAAAAAAAAAAAGAAAGAAAGAAAGATGACTTGGTACCAAGAATCAAGTATCATCCTTTTGTACCATTCATTGCCTACAGAACAGTGGATATGGAATGTGTATTTGGCTGAATGAATTGTTTAAATAACTAAAATTCTCTTAAAGAACCTAGAAGCCTTCCACAGTGGTTTTGGGGGGTATTGACTTTAGAAGAGAAAGCTTGATGGATGAAAATTTCTGGATTGACAGCATTCCATGTGCTTCTTGGGAACAAGGTATGACTAGGCTAAATGCTCTGAAACAAGGAAGATCCTTCTTGGCATCACTGTCTATGCCCTTAGGAAGAAGTGAGGTCATAGGATCTATTAGCAGACAGAGCCCAAAAATTGCAACAAGGTGTAAAGGGAAAGAATTCTAAAAATGAAAAAGTTCTGAAAACCTACATGAGGTTGCTAGAGTACTACAGCCAAAGAATCTGACCTGAGAGATGAGTTCCAACACAGGCACTAATACACTGAAGACGTCATCTTGACTCTTCAGGCCTCAGCTTTCTAATGTGGAAAATGAAAACGTGAGCTAGAACTTCCCTTGGTTTCCTCTATATATGATGATTTCTTTTTTAAAAGATGAGGGCATTGCTTTGCATTTTATCTTTATGTTTATACCTTATCTTATGAGGTTGACTTTGAGCCTTGAGACAAGAATTTTTCTCATTAAACAAGTTTCTCCCCCATCTCAACCAAAAATATCACCATCCACCGATTAAGCCAGAAACCTGCAACTTCTTGATTTCTCCTCTTCTTGTTCACTCCTTCCCTCCAACCCAGGAGCAAATACTGTCAATTCTGCCTCAAATATAGTTCCCAGATCTATCTGCTAGCTCTCAGGTCTGCCCACTCCTTTGCATCTCTCCTGCCATGAGCCACAAGCACCTCCCCTTTAGAGTATTGAGATAGACTTCGTATTGGTCTTTATATTTTCACTCTGACTCCCCTTCAATCTATTTTCAGCACTGCTGCTAGAATTACCCTTTAGAAACATAAATTTGATCACTCTACTTTCCTGGCTTAAAATACTTCCATACTTTCTTTTCTGTGGCTAAAATAAAATGTGAATTCATTGCTAGAGCCGATAGGGTGTCATATGACCTGCTCTCTGCCTGCTTCCCAAGTCACAACCCAGGACACTTTCCACTTTACTCCAGCCATGTTTGCCCCCCTGGGAATTCTTCAAACACCACTTTCTTTCATAACTCAGGGTCTCTGAGCTTGCTGCTCTTTCTATGTGGAATGAGTGTATCCCTGCCCTTTGAGTGGTTGGCTTCTTCTCCTTCTTCAGAATTAATACTTTGTAATTGCATTAATGTATTTTGGGGTAAAAGAGGAAAAAATAACCCCCCCTATATTTTTATATGGGTCTGTTGCAATAATGTATAGCAATATTATGGTTTCTGTTTTTAAGATTTAACTTTAGGAAATTGGTCAACGATTACATTAAACTTGATTTTTTTTAGATACTTTCAATAGACAGCTTAGCCAGATTTGTCAGCTGTTTACACTCATAGTTAATTTAAACTTTTATTTTTTATTAATTTTGATTTGAAAAGATTTCTTTTACATGAGCAACAGATATATAAGTGATTCACAAAATCTTAAACGAAAGGATATCTTTGGTGAAATCATAAAAATCCTGTTACAAGAGGAGGCAGGAAGCTTTGCCTGATTTTAAAATACAGAATAAAAGTATGGATTTTTTTTTTTTTAAATCATATTGCACAGTAGTTTCTACAAATGTGAAGTTGGCAATATCTCCACTTCTTTCAAACCAATTATAGTGGCTTTCATATGTCTTGTTACTCAGAAAAGTTCCACTGAAATATCTTCACTAGAAAATATCATAAATTGATGATCCTATATTTTGGGAAAATGTCTAGAATTTTTCTTGCAAAAAAATTGAGAGAAAACCATTGAATGATTGAAAACATTAACATAAGTCAAACTTTTGCTTTAGAACAAGTAGTCAATTCTTGGTGAAAAGGATGGAGGCATTCAAACACTTTTGTTTCTTCCAGTAATGTCAGACCAGCATATTTTGGTGGTTCTTTTTCAAAGTTTGTTTTACTTTTTAAATGTAAATGTCCATTTTCTAATATTTGTGGTTGCATATTTATTGGCCTTTTCCACAAGTTCTGTGCAGTGATCTTTAAGGAAAATTTTTAAAGCCTTCCTACAAAATTTTAAAGCCTACACACAGGATTTTAAAGCATGCACTCTTTCAAAGTTGACTCTGTTTCTTTGGAAGTTTGTATCTGATTAATTTCATCTGAGACTTCACTCCAGGAAAAAAGTTAACTAAGAAAAGAAAAATACCTCAGTAAAAAAAAAATCTATAGATTTTCTTGTGTCTATGTTTTCTTTTGGATAGTTCAGTACTTCAAAGGTTGAGATTAACTTTTTTTTTTGAGACAGAGTCTCACTTTGTCACCCTTGGTAGAGTGCCATGACACTGTAGCTTATAGCAACCTCAAACTCTTCTTGTCTCAGCCTCCTGAGTAGCTGGGACTATAAGTGCCTGCCACAATGCCTGGCTATTTTTGAGAGTCGTGGTCTCACTCTTGCTCAGGCTGGTATTGAACTTATGAGCTCAAGCAATCTGCCCTCCTGGGCCTCCCAGAGTGCTAAGATTACAGGCGTAAGCCACCACACCTGGTTGAGATTAACTTTTTAAAATTTGTCTTTGTTGCGTGCACAACTTCAGAATGAGTACTCCATTATGTCTGGAAAAGCCTTTCCATTGTTAAACTTACAATCCGCAACATTTTCCATCAATGAATCTTTTTAAAATTGATGAAAAGGAGGAGTTAATTTTTTCCAAGTTAAAAAAAAAGTGCACACAAAGAACCACATGCAAATGTTTGGAGATTGATTTGCACAAATAAGAATTTGGGATTAATTTCTTTGACTTTCACCCAAGTGCTATAGTAAGTACTGGCTATAGTTTTCGCATTGTCATCTCTTTGTCCACAATGAGATTTATATCAGGTATGTAATTATCCAGTTCTGTTGTGACTGCCATATGAATTCAGGAGAAGTTATTCCAGAAACAGAAAAGAAACTCAAGAATGATTCCTTTCTTTCTAGTTTGCTGTCCTCAATATGAACATAACTGAGCACTTTGCCTTTGATCACAATATGAAACCTCAGAAGACCAAGTACTCTGAAAAAGAACCAAAGACCTGAAGGCATGAACAAAGCCTAAAAGGAACACTGATTGTTCTTGACTCTCATGAAACTGATCTAGAAACAAATGTGTGTAGCTGAGGGTGTCAGTCCATTTGGTCTGCTACCACAGAATATTGTAGGCTGGAATGATTAACCATTGATTTTTCACAGTTCTGGAGGCTGGAAGGCCAAGGTCAAGGTGCTCACAGACCTCCTCTCTGCTGAGAGTCCTCTCCTTGGTTTGCAGATGGCCATCTTTCTATTGTATCCTTATATGGGAGAGAGCAGAAAGTGGGTCATATCTCATATCTCTTCTTATGAGGGTGTTTACCCCATCCAAGAGGTTTTCACCTTCATGACCCCAATGATTTTCCAAAGGCTTCGCTTCCAAATACTATCACATTGCAGATTTAGGCTTCAACATATGAATTTGGGGAGTAGGCAAACATTCCAACCATGGTACTGAGTTTGCATATGTTGGGGACAGATCATATAATTCTTCAATTTCACTTCCACATGGAATATAATGTATATTAAAGGATAAGTAATAACATGTACCAATTTATAGTTTACATATATATAATTAAAACTCAATAGTAACTGAGTAACAATTTCTTAGAACTTAAACCAACAACATATGTTTTTCAGGAGGTATATTTCATCACTGACATTGTTTAAAATTTCCAGTGCATGGTAATAACAAAATGCAGACTGATTTTGTCAATTTTATTACTGCCTTTGAACTTTATGAAGACAATGCATTGGCCCAGCCGTGGATACATGTATAGAATGCGTTTTTTAGGGTTCAAGTCTGTATATTTTAAAATATAAGGTTCAAGGGTACAGAGTATAATATATTCACATATCAGTTGCCCTGTTATTATTATTATTATTATTACTATTTTTGCCATTTTTAGCCATCCCAAGATGAAAACTGGATGTAGAGTTAAATATCTCCCTTGATTTTGATTCTATATAAGAAACATCTATTTATTTGTGAAATAATACAGTTATAGATTCTCTATTCTTCTCTACACTAGATTTTGGAAGGACAAAAAAGGAATGAAGCAAAGCACGAAACAGAAGAGAAAGTAGAATTACACTGTAGCAATGTGCTCATATTTTACCAGAGCTTGCCCGTACTTTTGCTGATGTATTCTTACCCAGCTTGGACATTTTAAAGGCTTATTGTAAATTTATCTCTCCAGTGTTAACAGGTGAGAAGTAGACAATTCAATGTGCAAAAACTACTAAAGCTACTATCATCTAGAGCTCTGTCTTAGAGGTAATTGAGTTTCTGGAACCCTAGACACGTAATGATTAAACATCATGCCACCAGTTCTACATGGAGTCATCTCAATTTCTCCTTTGTCAATTTACTTTTCAAAGCATTTATGTTGAGAGCAACTAAGTACTGGTGTATGCCTTCAGATATCTGAAAACTTATTCAATTTTCAAACGAACTGAATTTTATGCCTAAGTACTCTTTTTAACCTTTATAAATGGAAATCCTTTAAAAAATTCATTTACAATGAATTTCTTGGCTCTGTTTTCTCAAATAAGGCAGAAAGCACCTAATTTTAGCTTTCTTCATGATTCATGGCATATGTATTCTTGACTTTTATTTATTTATTAGATCTTGAAGGTGCTAGAATACATTTATTATTATTCCTTACAGGTTTGCCTAGTTTTTTTCTTTTCTTTCTTTCTTTTTTTTTGGACATACGTGTCTTTCTTTTGCCTGGGCTAGAGTTCAGTGGTATCATCATAGTTCATTGCAACTTCAAGCTTCTAGGCAAAAGAGATCCTCCTGCCTTAGCCTCCCAAGTAGCTGGGATTATAGGTATATGCCATTACGCTTGGCTAGTTTTTCTATTATTTATAGACACAGGGTCTTATTGCTCAGGCATGTCTGGAACTCCTGGCCTCAAATGATCTTCCAGCTTTGCCCTGCCAACGTGGTGTGATCACGGGCATGAACCACTCCGCCTGGCATATGTTCTTGACTTTAGTTCTTCAAAGTCTTGATATTTTATCAGCATTAGTGTTTATTTTTTTTCTCGTGAGAGTTGACTGATCCATTGTATTGGGTTTTGTTTTTGTCTAGTATTTAACTGTAACCATTTATTGCTGAATCCTTAAAGGCAACTCTTTCTTACTAAAAATACTTTCCAGGTTAAAAAAAAAATTTTTTTTTAAGTTTTTCGCCCCAGGCTACTTCTGGGTCCTGTGTTGTTCCAGCTTGCTGAGCATTCCAGAGGGCTAGTGTCCAAGTTAGCGAAGGTTTTAAAATGTTGACCACGTTGACCTGAATTCTTTCCAGATGCATACTTGCATGCTTTCAACAAGGGTGGTTGTTTCTCATCAAAAGACCAAAGTTGAAATAGTAGGACAAAATTATGTGTTTTTTCTTGGTGATAGCTTGATCTTACCATTTCACTGTCTCTTCCTGGTTTCCATCCTAACCTTTGGAAGTTAAAGGAGGATAACAGAATGACAGCACACAGGAAGCAGAGGGATATGACAGAAAAGTCCCCTGCAGTAACAGTGGAGGGAACTGGTGTGAACCACTCACAGGCTTGAAGAACTCTTATATATGTCTTTGTGGGTATTACTTTCTCATCTGTAAAATAAGGGAGTTGCATTAGGTGGTTTATAAAGGGCCTCCCCACTCTCTAACATTCCAGGACAGATAAAGGCTCCAGAAAGCATAGGATATAGAAAAGTCCTAAATTTCACTCAACTCCTTTATTCCTAAATATTTCTGAATTCTGAGTTGGAATCTTTGGATAAATGTTTTAAACAAGTGAATTTCCCTTGACTTTTGACAAGCTTTTTGTGCATTTATTTTGAGAATGAATGTTTCTTAATAACATTAAAATACAGATATTATCTCATTAGTTCTCACATCTTGATGATGTGAACATTAGGAGTAATCCTATGTAAATAAAGGAAGTCCTCTTAGTAACTGCTTCCTTGGGTCCTTTGGCTTTTGCCTTGACTATTAGATGATGTTACTCAGGTAGATGAATCTGTGACTAAGGCCAAAAAAGAAAGCAGGATTAGCAACATTTATAAAATTGGGAAATGTTATGAAATCTAAGTGACTAACTCAGAGTCAGATGGGGCATGGATTATTAAGTCGATGTTGCCAAATGAACTCTTTTTGCTTTAGGTATGACTCTGCCTGCTATATTACGCAGTACCATAAAAATGGGGGAAGGCCTGGGAAGTGGATCTGTATGGGGGGATGATGCCAAGGATCCTTAATTCTGTTTGCGGAAGTATTCTGTGGGGTTTTCATTCATTTGTCAGTTTATTCATTCATTCAAAAGTATTTTTGTGGGCATCAACAATGAAGAAAATAGACGTGTTCTGGTGAGAGATGGGAAAGGAAAATAACAAAAAGTAATCTTATAAACAGGATCATTTGGACTGAGATAGCTGTAAATACCACAAAGACCATGAAACTGGGTGATATAATCCAGAGTGACTCAGGTACAGGCAGGAGCGATTACACTAATCAGATGGAATCTTCTCTGCAGAACTGACTTTTGAGATGAAACCTAAATGATAAGAAGGAGCCAGGCACAGGGACACAGAGTGAGAACATTCCATACAGAGGAATGAACAAGCAAAACCCTGAGACAAGCAGAGTTTGGAATGCCTGAGAACAACCATAAGGCCAGTGTGATGGAGCAGAGGACAGAGGGGGCTTTGAAGACATGAGGCCTGGCTGCGAGCGATGGTTGTCACCACCTTTCAAAAGGCTGAAGTGGGAGGATTGCTTGAGGCCATGAGTTCAAGACCAGCCTTCACAACATAATGAGACCCCTATCTTTAAACAAACAAACAAATAAACAAGACATAAGGCCCTGTAGGCCATGGAAAGGAATTAGTATTTTAAGTGCAGCGGAATGCCATGAGAGGATTTTCAGCAGAAGAGTGGCATGATCTGATTTACATTTTAAAAATATAAGAGCTCCATAAAGAATGGATTATGAATTGTAGAAAAGAACAGAAACAAGAAGTCTATTTCCTTAGTGCAGATGAAAGATGATAAGGGTTTGAATTTGAATAGAAGCGAAGGCTTTCTGGAGAGATGCTGAGGAGAAACTTAGGATGGGAATATGGGTAAATGGATCAGAACAAAGAGAGAAGAAAAGGTACCCTAAATCACTGTGTTATTGCCCAGTGAGGACAGAAAAGTAACAAGGAACAGAAAAAAGAGAGATCCTAGGTTTTGAAACACAAGAACTTGTGGGAGTTTCTTGAGTTCTCCTAAGCAGAAAGACTGTAAATTTAGAAAACAGATTTCCTTTTGGTAAAAGAAACTTCTACTGTGTGGCCAGTCATTATTTGTCCAGGAGAAGCAGAGACAGCAGGGAAAACTCACACTTCACACTAGGATATTAAGTTGATGGTAAGTTGAAATTCAAGAGCCAAGGCAAAGCCAGTTGTGACTGTGACTGGCATATTTGACAGTCAAGTATGAATTTTAAGAATTACAGAGAGAAGTATGGAAAGATCAGTAGATGAGAAGCTAGCCAGATTTGACTACTAATCCTTTGGCTGACCTTCCGTAAGTCACTTTTCTGTAAACCTTCTTACTTATAAAATGAAATCTTGAATTGAGTTCTCCCTAAGGAACTTTCTAAACATTCCCCATACATAAATTTTAAACAGAAACTCCTGTTTACCAAAACCATCCTCCCTAAAACAGTGAGATTGTCCTCTCTCTCTCAAGGAGGAGAATTTTACCTCCCAGGGGATGTTTGACAGTGTCTAGGGACATTTCTGGTTATCACAATTGGAAATTGAAATTCTACTGTAGTTGGAGGCCAGGGATGCTATTGACCATCCTACAGGGCACAAGACAGTCCTGTGCAACAGTGAACAGTTCAAAATGTTAGTTGTGTTGAAACTCTGAAATGAAAGACAGAAGTGGTAAACAGCGGTTGCTTCTGGATGGGATTATGATGATTATTTTCCTCCTGTTTTAAAAAACTTTGGGTTTTTTCCAAAAGTTTAATATTGAGTGCTTATTTTATCCTCATTAAACAAAAAAACAGCAACCAAAAATAAAAAACAAAAACCTTCAAGAACTGAAAAGCAAACACCACCACCACCATGCAAAGGCCTCTCCAGATCTAGGTCATGAGTCTCCTGATACCCGACTTCAGAGGCAACATGCCTTAGGGCCTCTCCAGTGTGAGTCAGGGCCCACAATGGGCGGGCCCTGGATGTTAGCCTGTTTGATCTGGGATGTGCAGAAGATCTCCCCTGAGTCATATGCTGATGGTCATGCTCGGCTTGCTCAGGTCTTCCTCCCTTTTGGTGGGAGAGAGACGGAAGAGGAAAAACAGCTGTTTTGTTTCTCATTGATTTATCTTGTCATTGAGCAGTATCTTGAAGCCTGGCTGGTTCCCTCTGTTCTGTGGGTCTCTGCAACTGGGCCAGTGCAGAAGACTTCAGAACCCTGAGTATTACTGAAAGCTCAGCATTTGTACCCCAGGCTATATCAGGAAAATGAAGACAAAGCCATTTGAGAAGGAAAGAAAAGTTTATTACTATATTGGCAAAGGAGGAAAATGGCAGACTATTGCCTCAAAATCCAAATTCCTGCTTCTGCGTAGAAGCACTGACTTTTTTTAAGGTGCTGATCCCATAATCCCATTTTGGGCTAAAGCAGTCTCATGATCTCCACCTGGATTAATCCTGTCTTTGGCTAAAACAATCTTGTAACTTCTGCTTCTCCTGTCTTCAGCTAAAATGATCATGTGACATCTGTTCAGCTAATTCCCTTGAGCTATCTTCTATGGCACAAAAAATAAGAGCCATTCCTGTCATTCCTTCCCTTTTTTTTTTTTTTTTTTTTTGAGAAAGAGTCTCACTTTGTTGCCTTCAGTAGAGTGTCGTGGCGTCACAGCTCACAGCAACCTCCAACTCCTAGGCTTAGGCAATTCTCTTGTCTCAGCCTCCCAAGTTTCTGGGATTACAGACACCCACCACAATGCCTAGCTATTTTTTTGTTGCAGTTTGGCCAGGACCAGGTTTGAGCCTGCCACCCTTGGTATATGGGGCCAGCGCCCTACCCACTGAGCCACAGGCACCACCGAAACCATCTTGTAACCTCTGCTTGTCCTGTCTTCAGCTAAGATGATCATGTGACATCTGCCCAGATAATTCTCTTGAGCTATCTCCTATGGCGCAAAGAACAAGAGACATTCCTGTCTCTTCCTACCAGTGGTCAGAGGCAAGGATGCCAGTTCCAGTTTCCCAGAAGTTGGAGAAACAGAAAATATTTTTACCTTCTTTTTTTTTTTTTTTTTTCAGGCCATTGTCTCTGTAACATAAGGAAGAGCCCCTGGGAGTTGATTATTTTAATAAATGAAATTCATCTTGTATTCATAGTGTTTACCCTGTACCATAAAGGCAGCCAGGAATAAAATAAAAATGCTTTTTCAGTGAAGAGGATTGTCCAAAGTGAAGACATTTGAAGACACATTTGAAGACACATGAAGTTAGGAAACATTTCTAACTTGTCTGTGTATTTAGTGAGAATCTCTCTCTCCATAAATGAAAACATGGAAAAAATCTATTAAAATTGAATTAAAATATGTTTTTATAGGCACAACATCCCAATCACTCTCATTACTTTATATCAACTCAACAAATATGAATTGAAGCTCTTCCCTTTACCATGAGACACTAACATCTTGGTGGCCCTGATCAGTAGCTAAACATAAAGATAAGTTTGCTGAATAATTCAGGGTAAATTGTTTTTGAGATTCCAGGGTCACAAAGAAATTCTGACTTGAATTAACTGGATGAACAGTCACAACTGTGTACTGCTTTGTTCAATTTTGGCAAATTCTGGGAGGAATTCATCCAATGGGAAGATCTGGACTTCAGCACAGATAGCAAAATAGAATTTCAAGATGGGTGATTTCTAATCTGTTACCACTTGCCATTTTCTACTGGAAGAAGGCAGATAGCTTTGCTGATCTCTGTTTCTATTTCATCTTTTGAAAAATTGAGATGATAATGGTTATATGGCTTACAAGCTTGTCAGAAAGAGTTATTTTAAAGCCCTTTACAAATATAAAAATGTACAATAAAATTGCAGAGGCACCCAGTTGTGGCACTATCTATATCTTTTGGGGAATCTACCCAAAGCCATATCCCTTCAAAAGTACTTCAATTAGTACTTTTCTGGTACTAATCTTGAAAATTGTGTTTATAAAGTTAAATTCATCTATTTCAAAAGTTGAATAATTTTCTTTTTCAGCAACTCTTTGGATTATAAGACATGCAATTGGAAGTGCACTTTTCTTTTCAAATGGAACAGTCTACTCTTCAATCACAAAGATTCTTCTTTGAAAGACTGAAGAACTAAGGAAGTCACATAACTATTCTGCTTGATACCTTATTAAGTTCAAATGAACACACTTGATGTAGCAGATTTTTCTTTTGTAACTCTTTAAGGTGGACTTCATTTATATCTGAGGCACTAGAATGAAAGCTAAAAAATTTTGGGTGGCACCTGTAGCTCAGTGAGTAGGGCACTGGCCTCACTAGGGTGGTGGGTTCAAACTTGGCCCCAGCAAAACTGCAACAATAACAACAAAAATAGCTGGGCATTGTGGCAGGTGCCTGTAGTCCTAGCTACTCAGGAGGCTGAGGCAAGAGAATTGCCTAAGCCCAGGAGTTGGAGGTTGCTGTGAGCTGTGATGCCACCATACTCTACCGAGGGCAAAAGAGTGAGACTCTGTCTCTACAATAAATAAATAAATAAAGCTAACAAATTTCTTTGAGGAAAATATTTCTTTTACATAGTATAAAGAGCAAGTTGGAATAGATAACAGAATTAGAGGTGTAATTTTACACAAACATAATTTTGATTTTACACTAGGAACTTTATAAAACTCCCTTTGCCCAAATTCTGAAGGAATCAACTAAAATGCCTCTTGTCAAGGACCCCCCTCTATAAACTAGGTCCTATCCTGAGTTCTTGTAGCATCCAGTGTTTTTCACTTACCCTGTTTCCCCGAAAATAAGACATCCTCTGAAAATAAGACCTACTTACAGGAAAGATAAGACGTCCCCTGAAAATAAGACCTAGCGCATCTTTGGGAGCACACTTTAATATAACACACTGTCTTATTTTCGGGGAAACAGGGTAGAACTTTGACCTGGGGATTTTCTGCAAGACCAAAAAGTTGAGATTCTGAAGGCCCCAAGGCAGACTTCCCAAGACAAGACACACCATTCCTCAGCACACTCCCCAAGGTACATGGCCCCTCCTTAAAAACTGGTGGGGAGAGAGGGATAGGAGGCAGCGTCTCCCATTCTATTGGAGGATTCCTTTCTTCCTGGGCAATCCTCGTTGTCTCAATAATTAATCTTTGTGAGAGGAGCAACTGGACCTTGACTGAAACCCCTTTGAAATTTTGATAACAGAACCATAGTGATGGATGACTCTGCTCAGGAAGAGAGGATCCAGAAAACCAGAAGAGAGTCTAGAAAAGGAATTAACCAGTGTAGTGGGTAAAGAACCTGCAAAGCAGACAAAAAAACCCCAGAAAAACGTGATATTGTGGTTGGCCACAAAAAGAGAATGGTTAAATTTGAGAAGATTTTTTTTTTTTTTTTTTACTTAGGCTTATTATTTTTTGGTTTTAAGAAGTTACTTTTTTTTTATTAAGTCATAGCTGTGTACATTAGTGCAATCAAGGGTCACAATGTGCTGGTTTCATATACAATCTGAAATATTTTCATCAAACTGTTTAATATAGCCTTCATGGCATTTTCTTAGTTATCATATGTAGACATTTGTATTCTGAATTAAGTAAGTTTCACCTATACCCATTCTAAGATGCACCATAAGTAGGGCCACACCAGTTACCCTCACTCCACCCCAACCTCCCCCTTCTCCTCCCCTCCCTTGGCCTTTTTCCATAGTCTTGTGCTATAGTTGGGTTATAGCCTTCATATGAAAGTTATAAACTAGCTTCATAGTAGGGCTGAGTACATTGGATAATTTTTCTTCCATTCTTGAGATACTTTGCTAAAAAGAATATGTTTCAGCGACATCCATGTAAACATGAATGAGGTAAAGTCTCCATTTTTCTTTCAGGCTGCATAATATTCTATGGTATACATGTACCACAATTTGTTAATCCATTTGTGTGTTAATAGGCACTTGGGCTTCTTCCATGACTTAGCAATTATGAATTGGGCTGCAATAAACATTCTGGTATAGATGTCTTTGTTATATTGAGATTTTTGGTTTTCTGAGTATATACCTAGTAAAGGAATTATAGGATTGAATGGCATGTCTATTTTTAGATCTCTAAGTATTCTTCAAACATCCTTCCAAAAGGAATAAATTAGTGTGCATTCCCACCAGCAGTGTAGAAGTGTTTCCTTTTCTCCACATCCATGCCAACATCTCTGGTTTTGGGATTTTGTCATGTGGGCTAATCTTACTGGAGTTAGGTGATATCTCAAAGTAGTTTTGATTTGCATTTCTCTGAAGATTAAGGATGATGAGCATTTTTTCATGTGTCTATAGGCTGTGCACCTGTCTTCTTTAGAGAAGTTTCTCTTCAAGTCTTTTGTCCACCCTGAAATGGGATCACTTGTTCTTTTCTTGCTAATACATTTGAGTTCTCTGTGGATTCTGATTATTAAACCTTTGTCAGAGGTATAACCTGCAAATTTTCTCCCATTCTGAGGGCTGTCTGCTTGCTATACTTACTATGTTCTTGGCTGTGCAGAAGCTTTTTAGTTTGATTAGGTCCCAGTAGTGTTTTGATGCTGCTTCAATTGCCTGAGGAGTCCTCCTCATAAAATATTCACCCAGGCCAATTCCTTCAAGAGTTTTCCCTGCACTTTCTTCTAGTATTTTTATAGTTTCATGTCTTAAGTTTAAATCTT
>CAUYPK010110995.1:0-61323 GCA_963574355.1 Loris lydekkerianus | reverse complement strand
TCATGTGAAAGCCCTAAATTAGTTTCATAGTAGGGCTGGGTACATTGGATACTTTTTCTTCCATTCTTGAGATACTTTACTAAGAAGAATATGTTCCAGCTCCATCCATGTAAACATGAAAGAGGTAAAGTCTCCATCTTTCTTTAAGGCTGCATAATAGTCCATGGTGTACATATGCCACAATTTATTAATCCATTCATGGATCGATGGGCACTTGGGCTTTTTATTTTTTTTTCTTTTTTTATTATTATTATTAAATCATAGCTGCATACATTAATATGATCATGGGACATCATACACTAGCTTCATAGACCATTTGACACATTTTCATCCCAATAGTCAACATAGCCTTTCTGGCATTTTCCTAGTTACCGTAGCATGACATTTACATTTCACATTTGCTGAGTTTCACCCTTACCCTTGTAAGATGCCCCGTAGGTGTGATTCCACCAATACCCCTCCTTCCACCCACCTCCCCCACCCTCTCCGCCCTTTTCCCCTTTCCCCTATTCTTAGGTTGTAACTGGGTTATAGCCTTCATGTGAAAGCCCTAAATTAGTTTCATAGTAAGACTGAGCACATTGGGTACTTTTTCTTCCATTCTTTTATTTCATTGAATAGGCAGTTTTTCAGTTTCACCTTAGGTTAGACTAATGGATTTATAGAATCTTATTCTGGGTTCATTAAAGATCTCAGTCAGAGACCAGAAGGTGGCCATTAGGATACAAGAGAATTTTTCTCTCTGGTAGACATCTATATGCCTATTATTTGATCTCAAAATGTCATGTCCTGATAAAACTCTGCATATCAACATCAATGAGCACGCTAAGAAATGAAACATGATGATTTCATTGCAATGTTTGTAAAAAAAAAAAAAAGTCTCTATTTAAACATCAGGGGTGCTTCATGATTAGACAATATATTTGTTGAAAAGTATAGTATGTTTATTTTCTTATGAAATTATGTGTTAGTTATAGATATTTTGGAAACTACATTACAGGAAGGAATAAAATATATATTGCTGCCATTCTGAGAAATCTCTTTGAAAGATAAACTATTTCATTAGGGATTTTGTTTTGTTTGGCTTTAGTCTGGCTTGGTTTTTGAATTTTATTATCATTTTGATTTGTCTATATAGGCAGATATTCATTTATTTTGCTGTGGTTTTTGGTTTTCTCCATTAATGAAATATTTGACTTTATAAACAATTCAAGTATAAAAGATTGGCTAGAATATAATACATGGTTAATAAATGATTTTTATACTATGGCTGATTTACCCGTTCTATTTAACTTCAGCATTCAATTACTCCCAGTACTATTTTTAAGCCTGCATTATACATGTTGTTATAGGTTTAATATATACTATTTGTAAATAAATTTAAAATTTTAGATAAAGCAAAGCCTTTAGGACAATGCTCATCTCATAAAAACCTGATAAATCTTTGTTAAATATTGAATGTCATTTTAATTAATTAATCAATATCCATATTACCATTAGCCAAAATAACTATTTGTATTAAGATTTTGTTTTATAATTCTCTGTATATTTTAATGAGCATATTGTAATGAAAGCAATATCACTTTTCTTTTTTAATAAAAGGGAGACATTATGCTATACTGAGTTCATCCCTGAGATAATCTGAAGCAGTTATTATGAGCTGCTTTTGCAGTATGCATTTGAATTACACCTTTATTACCATGTGATTTCCAGGTCCTTGTGTATCGGTGTTTAACATTTCCTCGGTTGTTAAAGAATTACTGGTTGCCTTTGGCCTCTCCTAATGATAGCAATAATGAAGCCATCCAGGTTACGCACATA
Source organism: Loris lydekkerianus (assembly GCA_963574355.1). Classification (NCBI taxonomy): domain Eukaryota; kingdom Metazoa; phylum Chordata; class Mammalia; order Primates; family Lorisidae; genus Loris; species Loris lydekkerianus. The sequence goes on along the minus strand of CAUYPK010110995.1, from coordinate 59,502 downwards.
TGGTACTTGTGTCATTTTTTTTTTTTTTCAGTTATAAGGATGCAATTTTTTTTTCTTATGGATAATTTTATCAGAACACCATGTTTTAGCCTGAAGCCTACGTTTTCTGAATTTATGACTTGTGCTTTTTGATTGTGGGACCATGAACACAGCACACTATAAAAGAATATTGTACCTTTGTTACCAGGGGAGGCTGATAACTTAAAAGCATAGGCTTATATGATGGCAAACCATGGCTTTAAGCATATACATGAGTTATTTTGCAAAGGTTTTCATAGAGAAAAGCAGTGAAGTATTTGAGTCACCTGAATATACACAGACAAAAAAGCATGCTAAAAATAAAAGAATTTGTACCACTGTAGCTAGTACTACTTTCATATAACAAAGGGCCGTTTAATTTATCCAAAACAACATTGGCAGGCACATGAAGGTTGTGCATTTGAATTTTTTGCTTTCCTGTACTTTGCGCTTTATCGTATTTGAAAATATTATTTGACGTCATAGATCTTTATTCCCTTTAACCATAAGTCCTTGCCCTTTATATTTGTGCTTGTATGAGCAACATTTAATAACTATTTTAATCAGCATTGATTGAGCATAGAAGATTTTTACTACTTTTACACTGACCTGTTTATGACTCCAGTTTAAATAGCAGCATACTATACCAAGCATCAAGTAAAATGTCTTAATACTGGGAAAACCTGGGCTTGGTTCTTTATAGGAAAATACTCTTCAGGAGAAACAGGGTGAATTGTTATTCACATTCAGATACATCACCATACATCCTGGAAGGTAGAAGTATTTGTAAATTTATCGTTTTATTAAAGTAAAACATGTCTCACAACACTGTTGGGCAGATGTTACCAATGTGGCTTAATAATAAATAAGAATTAACTTTCTGTGTTTGATATGCTTGAAGGCAATATTACTGCAGCACAAGACAGGGCATTAGTTCTATAAGGTTGAGTTAGCATGGAAAGTAGCACTAGAGGACAAAAAGAATTAGAACCAATAAAACCCTGAAGGGTATGACTCTAAGACAGGGGCAAGAAAGAAATGGTGATGATGTGAGATGTGACCTGATGAATGTCGTTCATGAATTTACACCTCTTCTGAACATGCCTTCTGCTTGCAAAGAAGAATCAGGAGCCCTAGAACATATGTTAATATACCATAATCCAGCAGCCCAAGGGCAAGCATATCACTCTATTGGACCAAATTTATACATAAATATACACTCACACAAACACACATTCCACATATACATAGATGTATGTGTATGTATGTATTTTAGCTTATGTTTCATAAGAAAACTCTGTCATAAGTGAAAGACAGTTCCCACACAAAAAAGCTCAAAGAAATATTATAAACATATAGAAATAGGAGGATATACAAATAAAGATAAATATAAACCATGATAATAATAGACTATAGGGGATAGGATTCTGCCTTCATTATTCTGAAATAAATAAATTAATGTAACCTAAATTATAAGAGGGCAGGTTGAGGCTCTATATTTTGGTCTATTTAATATCAAACCATTCAGTAGCTATGAACGTGTTGATGATGCCATAAATTTGCAGAAGCAAAATCTCTGCTCACATTGTAAATTTGTTTAGATTTATGATAGGGTCTAATTTCCTAACTTTTTTCTTTGTATACAACAACTTTGTGCTAACCATGTAATGAATTATTAGTAACTACCGTTTTGATTATGTGAGTCCAGATATACATGTAGAAATAAGGAGTGTCTGTTGGTTCCTTGCTTTCTTGTCAACTCCTAGTACATTTTAATCGCTAAATAAATGTTTTAATGTATAAATAGTCCAGAGAAAAAAATTATATCTATACCTCAGAAATGCCCATTGTGATCTGCATTCAAATTTCTATATGACTTATCAAAGTTTATTAATATACCAATAGGACTCAGGAGTCAAGGTAAAGAGGTTTCCATTGGATAAAGATGGAAAAATATAAAATCAATAAGGATAAAAATTGAAAAAATAAAAAAGTAAGGCTAATAAAGCAAATGATTGAAACACACCATTTCATGTAAACATATTTAAATGCATGCATCATAATGATGCTAAAACACACAAATAAGAATAATAAGAAATAAAATCATCACTAGTAATCTCTGGAGGAGACTAGGCAATCAGTTCATTATTCTGAAAATTATTCTCCTTGGGAAGAACTGACACATTCATTCTGCTTTTGCTCTATAAACTGTACTGCAAAACAACGAAATAGATAATGCAGAGTTCTCTTTATAGAAGTATTCCAGCTAATAAATGAAGTGATGATAGTATATTATTCTTTGGCAGCCCATAATGAAATAATTAGTCAAGAAAATGATCATGGATGGCTGCTAAAAGGAAACATTATGTACTTTTGGATGAATAAACCCAATACTATGTATAAAGTCATCTTGCAATTAAAAAACAAAAACAAAAAAACTGAAACTGACTACAGGTAGCCTGCTGGCTCTAGCTGCCAATTTGGCAGAAGTGCAGGAGACTGAGAAACATGTTAAACAATACCATCTCAATGGGTATATTCCTTTCCTTTCCTTGGGATGCCATACCATCTATTTGCTCTGTTTTCTCTGTCTTTCTTTCCCCACCTTCTTTCCTTTTTCACTCCTTCTCTCCTTCTAAAATATAAAATAAACTTTTACTTTTATATATAAAACTTTTACTTTTATATATATTAAAAAAATACCACGTGAATGTAGTCACCAAAATCTAGATAAAAGGTCCTATGTCTCAGTAAGAAAAAGAGATAAAGGAATAACAAGGAGGGGAAGAAAGGAAAGAGGAAAGAGGAATCCTATAGGACAATCAAGGAAACATAAACATTGTATTTTATTATATTAAGAAAATAGTTTTCTGGCTATGACACCAACATAGTGGTTATGTTTAAAAATGGATGGCAGAGAGGGCAAGAGGGATGGCTGAGTGGTGGATGCGAGTCCCACCACTACTGTCTGTCTTTGCTGATCTTCTCAGGACAGGGCACATGCCCAGGTACTAAATTGGTATTCAGTGTGGAAGGATGGAATCCAGGAAAGGAAAGGAGTGAGAGAGTGAGCGAAGGAAGGAAAGAAGAAAAAAGACGGAGAGAAAGTACTAGAGACATTGCCCATTAGGACTTCGGGAACTTGTGCTGAATGTTCGCAACTTGTAAAAAAATGTCAATCAAAAGAAAAAAGAGTGAATATGAAAAAACTGGCAAAAATCTAAGCAAGGAGAAAAGTGGGTTACTTTAGAGATGCAAGCTGATATTTTAGATTAGAAGTGACATAATTTTTGAAATTTGCTAAAAAACTCTTAAGGAAAGGTTAGAGGATACTTCTATGTGTTCAAAACAGTGTCGTGTGACCCTCTTTTATGTTAGTATTGCACTTCGTACATCTTACTGTTGTTTTTTTACACTTCCCCATACTATAATCATCTATTTATAAATACATTCATTTTAATAGACTATCATTTTCTTGAGAGCAAGAATAGCCCTTCATTCATCTTTATATTTTAGGTATTGATTACACTCCCTGAGAATCAGTGGGTGATCATCAGATGTTTGTTTGTTGAATGAATACATGAATAGCCACATCGTTGTTCACCATTTTCTTCAGAATATGCTTCTGCTAGTCATATTAAATAGCTTTTTATGAGGCATTTACAATTTTTAAATAGATTTTTTTTTCTGACAGTGATTTAGCACACCGAAAGTTCTTAGTTGCCTTACATTTTTAAAAATTAAATAGCAATTCTTTGTGAAAGGAAATAAGGGTGGAAAGATAGTTCTCAATATCAATTTGAGTTTTGAGAGGATCAAATTGATTCATCTCAAGGAGTCAAAACTAATGGGACACCCCTAGCAGTTGGAGAGTGCTCTAAGATATAACTCCAAAAGATATTTTTACCCTTCATCTGCTTCAAAGATAAATACATAAATATGAAGTGAGAAACTGCTTTGAAAATCATACAATTTTAACCTAGGATAACATAGTTGTTAACATCTAACAAACATTTGTATCCCCCCCAAATTCACATGTGGAAATTTCTATCTCCAAAGTTATAGTATTAAGGGGAGGGGCCTTTGGGAGGTGATCAGGTCATGAGAATAAAAATTTAATTAATCGAATTAGTGTCCTCATCAGAAAGACCCTGGAAAGCTCCCTCACCACTTCTGCCATGTGAGGATTCAGTGAGAAGATGAAAGTTAATTAAGGAAGTAGGGTCACCAGCCACCAGTGCCTTGATCTTGGATGCCCCAGCTTTCACATTGTGAGAAATAGCTTTGTTTTTTTATAACTCACCCAGTAATATACTATATACTCATTCACTGAAATATGTATATACCTTATGGTGAAATGGTAATATACAATTTATTTATTTATTTATTTTTTGAGACAGAGTCTCACTTTGTCATCTCTGGGAGTGTTCTGGCATCATAGCTCACAGCAACTTCAGACTCTGGGGCTCAAGTGATTCTCTTGCCTCAGCCTCCTGAGTAGCTGGGACCATAGGCGTCCGCCACATCGCCTGGCTATTTTCATAGACAAGGTCTCCTCATAGTTCTAGCTCAGGCTGATCTTGAACTTGAGAGCTTAAGTGATCCTCCCACCTCGGCCTCCCAGAATGCTTGGATTATAGGTGTGAGTCACTGTGCCTGGCCTGGTAACATCAATTTAAAAAAGAAAAATACTCCCATGTGTCACCTACCCCACAGCCCCAATGCATACATGAAATATTAAAAATTCAATCACCAAATTCCATTTCCTATGTATAAAACCATAAAATAGTTTGTATAAGACAAAAAAGGCAGACTTTGTGCTTTTTGGAACAAACACATAATGCTTGTTGGTATATTTATGTATTTATATTATTATTATGCAAGTAGAACATTTCAAATGATCAATTAGAACATGTATGAATATACAGTATATGTATAAGTGCACACATTATGTGTGTACATATAATATGCATATATGCACATGTATGTATATGTGTATCTTAACCATATTAATTAGATAGAATTTAACAGTTTAGAATATAATAGAATTATTTTTTCTCTAATATAATTTTTCTAAATAATTGCTAAAAAAGATTTTGCTCATTTATGACCTACACAAAGACAACCAATTTCTCTTACTAGTCTATATTCACTTTCTTTTCTATATTTGACAATATTAAAAATGATTTATCTTATTTTTTGAGGTGTAAGCCTGTGCTACTTTCTGTGATCAGTACAAACACTGGCAAGTCACACCTTCAAGGAGTGTACCACAAACTATTTGATGGGATATGGACTTTTAAATAAATCACTAAATCATTAGCCACATAATATAAGTGGCACATGAAGAAGAAACAATTGCTTTGCACTAGAAAATTCAGGAAAAAGAATACCTATAAATATGACTTGCCATATTTAAACAGAAGCTAAAACAAAGACCATATGATTATCTCAGTAGACATAGAGAAAGCATTTGACAAAATTCAGCATCCTTTTATGATAAGAACTCTTAATAATACTGGCATCTATGGAACATATCTGAAAATTATAAAAGCCATATAGGACAAACCTACAACTAACATCATAATAAGCAAAGATATACTTAAAACATTCCTGCTTAGAATGCTTTAACTAGTCAAGGTTGCCTACTGTCACTACTTCTCTTCAACATGGCTCTGGGTCCTCTTAGCCAGAGCAATCAGACAAGCAATGGAAATAAAGAGTTTTCAAATGGGGAAAGAAGTCAAACTATCACTCCTTGCTGATGATATGATCCTATATCTAGGAAACCCCAAAGATTCTGCCAAGAGACTCCTGGAATTGGTAAATAAATTTAGCAGAGTCTCGGGATACAAAAATCAATGTACACAAATCAATAGCATTCCCATATCTCAACAATAATCAAGCTGAGAATCAAATCAAAGACTCAGTACCACTCACAAGAGCAGAAAAAGAAATTATTTACCTAAGAATATTTACCAAGAAGGGAAAAGAGCTCTACAGGGAGAAGTATGAATCACTGAGGAAGGAAATCACAGAAGATGTAAACAAATGTAAAAATATATATGCTCATGGATTGGCAGAATTAATGTTGTTAAAATGTCTGTACTACTAAAAGTAATGTACAGATTCAATGTAATCCTCATTAAATTACCAATGTGATTTTTTGCAGATCTAGAAAATATAATTCTATTCTATGTATAAGATCAGAAAAGAGGCCAAAAAGCCAAGCAACCTTAAACAAAAAGGACAAATCATGGGCTTCAAATTATACTATAGGGCTATAGTAACCAAAACAGCACGGTACTGAAACAAGAACAGAGACATAGTCCTATGGAATAAAAAATACCTTTAAACTGCATTGCAGATGGGGCAGAATAAGATGGCCAAATTGAAGCCTCCAGTAATTGTCCCTCTGCAACTAATTCAACAACCAGTTACACAAGAAAATGCCTTCAGAAGTAAAAATCAAGTGAGCAATATAATATCAAGGGAAGAGGCACTGAAGAAGGCAAAAAAGACAATCTTGCATTTTTTACACCACCATTGCCCAATCCCCTTCCAAAGCCTCACCAGCATGTGGAGTGGAGAAATAATCTATGTGTCTAGGTGAAGAAGATAAAGTGACTGTGGGACATTGAATTGAAACTCAGGGCCACCCTGGCATAGCAAACAAAATATAGGGCAGAATTCTTCCAGGACTCATGAAAAGGACATTTAGTGCAGCCAGATCAGAGAGAAATCTTACACCTTGAACCAAAATTCCAGTTAACCTGAACACTGGCTGTTGAAAAGCAGTCTGAGACCTGGACAAAATTTCTAAGATAGTTGAACCACAAAAGTTACAGTCCTCGGGTAATTGCTGTGGTTGTGGTAGTTCAAAAGCAATGGACTTGGTGTACACATGACTCAGTGCAACTCCACCAATGGTGCCCAAGCCAGTGCCTGTGTCATCCCTCCCCTAACTTGCGGCATTGCAGCTCCTGATATCTTCTTCCACTTGGGAAAATAAAGGTAACAATTCTCAGGACTTTGTTTTGCAACATGGGTACCAGCTCAGCCACAGTAAAATTAAGTACCAAGCAGAACCCTGAATTCCCAGATTCCAGGGCTTTGCTCCTGGATGCCATTGCTAGTCCCTCTCTGGGCCAGAAAGAAACATGATGAAGGTAAGGACCCAGTCCTGACAAGATTCAGTGCTTGATGACTGAAAAGCCCTTGGGCTTTGAATAAACTTCACAGGTACCCAGGCAACAATCACTATGGGCTTTGGATAAAAATGAACTTGCTTCATGTGTGACCTGGCACACAGTTCTAGGTGTGATGGCCATAAGGTAGTGGTCACATCATTCCTCCCTCAACTCCAGAAGCCCAGCACAGAGAGTGAAGGATGAGAGTAAGAAACTCTAATAATCATGGAATTCACTCTATTTTACCCAAGTCCATCAAGGCAGTACCACCAGGAGTCTCCTTTCTTTAACCAAGGAAGGAAGGAAGGAAGGAAGGAAGGAAGGAAGGAAGGAAGGAAGGAAGGGAGGGGACCACAAAACCACTAGAAATTTACTAACAACATGGCAGTACCAATTCCTTACCTATCAATAATAATATTGAATGTGAATACACTAAATTCTTCAATCAAAAGAAACAGAATGGCTAAATAGATTACAATGAAAGAGCCAATTTTAAGTTGTCTGCAAGAAACATATTTCTTCTATGAAGACATGCATAGAATGAAAATAAAGGGATAGAAAAAGATATTCCATGCAAATGGAAACTGAAAAAAAAGCATGGGTATCTATACTTGTATCACAAAAAAATAGATTTCAAGAGAAAAACTGAAAATAAATTAGAAATTGTAGAATAAATGCATCAATTCCTAAAGACAAACAACCTACCAAGATTTAACCATGAAGAAACCCCAAACCTGAATAAACCACTAACAAAATAGAAGTAGTAATAAAAAAGTCTCCCATTTAAAAAAAAAAAAAAAGCTCAGGGCAGCATCTGTGACTCAAAGGAGTAGTGCGCCAGCCCCATATGCCGGAGGTGGCAGGTTCAAACCCAGCCCTGGCCAGAAACTGCAAAAAAAAAAAAAAAAAAAACAAATAACAAATAACAAATAACAAAAAACCTCAGAATTCAATGATTTCACTGCTAAATTCTATCAAGCATTAACAGAAGAACTAATATTAGTCTTACTTAAATGATTTCAAAAAGTGGAGAAGGGGGTACCCTCATACTCATTCTTCGATGCTCTTATCACCCTGAAACCAAAACCAAAGACACAATAAAAATGAAAAGTATAGGCCAATATTTCTGATGAATATATATGCAAATGTGTAAAACAAAATACTAGCAAATCAAATTAAAAAAATAATTAAAAAGAATCATTCACCATGATGAAGTAGGTTTCATCCCAGGGACACAAAGATGATTCAACATACACAAGTCTGCTGAAGGGATCCATCATCTCAACAGAACAAGGGGAAAAAATCCAACTAATGCTGAAAAACCACTCAATAAAGTTCAACATCATTTCAAGATTAAAAAAATCTAAAAACAAATAGTTATAGAAGGAATTTACTTCAACACAATAAAAATGATACAGGACAACCCACAGAGACTGTCATACTGAATAGGGAAAAATCAAAAGCCCTTCTTCTAAGATCTGGAAGAAGATCTTAGATGTCCACTTCTACTGCTATTATTCAACATAGTACAGAAAGCTCTAGCTAGAGCAATCAGACAAGAGAAAGGCATAAGGTGCATGCAAATTGGAAAGGAACACGTCAAATTACCTATGTTTGTAGATGGCATGATCTTATATCTAGGAAAACATAAATACTCCAGAAAAAGAAAAGGAAAACTATTAGAACTGATAAACAAATTCAGTAAATTTGCAGGATACAAAATGAATACCAAGAAGAGTAGTATTTTGGCTCAGCGCGTATAGCTCAGCGGCTAGGGCGCCAGCCACAGACACCAGGGCTGGCAGGTTAGAACCCAGCCCAGGCCTGCCAAACAACAATAGCAACTACAACAACAACAAAAAAAAGCCAGGCATTATGGCAGGCGCCTGTAGTCCCAACTACTTGGGAGGCTGAGGCAAGAGAATTGCTTAAGCCCAAGAGTTTGAGGTTGCCGTGAGCTATGATGCCACAACACTCTACTTAGGGTGACATAGTGAGACTCTGTCTTAAAAACAAGCAAACAAACAAACAAACAAAAAGGTAGTATTTCAATATGCCAACAGCAAGCAATCTGAAAATTAAATCAAGAAGGTAATCTCAACTACATACAAATAAAAGAAAATGCATAGGGATACACTTAAACAAAGAAGTGAAAGATCTCTATAAATAAAACTATGAAACAAGGATGAAAGAAATGGAAGAGGATGTGAAAAACGGAAACACAGTCCATGCCTGTGGATTCAAAGAGTCAACATTGTTAAAATGTGCATACTACCCAGAGCAACCTATAGTTTCGATGCAATCCCCTTCAAAGTACCAGTGACATTCTTCATTGAAATAGAATAAATAATCTAAAAATTTATATGAAATCACAAAATACCCAGAATATCCAAAGCCATCCTGAGCAAAAGAACAAAATTGGAGGAATCATATTACTTAACTTCAAAATATGCTACACAGCTATTGTAACCAAAACAGCATTGTACTGGCATAAAAATTGGCACATAGACCAATGGAACAGCATAGAGAGCCCCTAAATAAATCCACACATGTATAGTGAGCTGACTCTTGACAAAGGTGCTAACCACATACAGTGGGGAAGGGACAGTCTCCTCAATAAATGGTGCTGGGGAAACTATATATCCATATGCAGAAGAATGAAACTAGACCCTTACATTTTGTCATATACAAAAATCAAATCAAATGGATTAAAGAATTAAGTCTAATACCTGAAACTACAAAAGTACTAAAGGAGAATATGGAGTAATACTTCAGGTCATTGATCTGGGCAAGGACTTCTTCAGTAATACCCCCAAAGCCCAGGAAACCAAAACAAAATGGAATAAATGGTATCACATCAAGCTTAAAAGTTTCTACACAGCAAAGGGATCAATCAACCAAGTGAGGAGAAAACCCACATAATGTTAGATAATATGTGCAAACTACCCTTCTGCCAAGGGGTTAATAACTAAAATGTATAAGGAACTCCATGGACTCGATAAGAAAAAATCAAATAATCAGATTAAAGAGTGAGCAAAAGATTTCAATAGACATTTCTCAAAAGAAAACATACAAATGGCCAATAGATACACGAAAACAATGTTCAATATCATTAGTCATCACAGAATGCAAATGAAAACTAGAATGAGGTATCACCTCACCCCAGTTAAAATGGCTTTTATTAAAACAAAGGCAATAAAGAATTGCAAAAGCTCAGTGGTTAGAGCAGCAGCCACATACACCAGGGCTGGTTGGTTCATACCCGGCCTAGGCCAGCTGAACAACAGTGACAACTACAACAAAAAAAATAGCCAGGTGTTGTAGTGGGTACCTGTAGTCCCAGCTATTTGGGAGGCAGAGGCAAGAAAATAGCTCAAGCCCAAGAGTTTGAGGTTACTGTGAGCTGTGACACCAAAGCACTCTACTGAGGATAACATAGTGAGACTCTGTCTCAAAAAAATAAAAAATGTGAAGAAAGGAAAACTCTTACACACTGTTGGTAAGCCTGTAAATTAGTATAATCACTATGGAGAATAGTATGGACTTTCCTCAAGCAAGTAAAAATGGAACTAGCATATGAGCCAGCAACCTCTTTAATTGGCTAGTCAGTATATCCAAAAGATATCTGCACCATCAAGTTCATTGTAGCACTATTCACAACAGCTAAGATTTGAAATCAACTGAAGCGTCCATCAAAGGATGAATGGATAAATCAATTGTGGTACATATATACAATTCAATATTATATAGCCACAAAAAGAGTGCAATCCTGCCATTTGCAACAACATGTATGGAACTGGAGAACATTATGATAAGTGAAATACACCAAGCACAGAGAGACTAATCTCTCATGTTATCACTCATATTTGGCAGCTAATTGAGCTCATGGAGACAGAAAGTAGAATGATGCTACCAGAGGCTTGGAATGGTAGTGGGGAGGGTGGCATAAAGTGAGGATGGTTGATGGGTACAAAAATATAGTCAGAGAGTTAAAGTAAAGAATATTTGACAGTACAATAAAGTGACTACAATCAGCACTAAGGTAGGATATATTTTAAAATAACTAAAAGAAAAGAACTAGAAAGTTATTAACACAAAGAAATGATAAATGCCTGAGGTGACAGAAACCCCAATTCTCTGATTTGATTAATTCACATTGAAAACCTGTAGTAAAACATCACATGTACCCTATAAAAGTGTGCAACTATTACATACCCATAACTTAAAAAATGAAAGTAACATACATTGTTGAATGAGTTTAATTTTTTGACAAATAAAACTGGTGTAAATATTACTTCTTCGCCATATTTAATGTCTGTTACACATGCCACATTGTTCCTGAAGCCATTGCTGATTCTTTTCCCCAAACCAATAAACTTTATTTCCTTATTCTCACATAAAATGTTTTTGGTACCCTTTTAAAATGAAAATATATTCTTGTTTGTATTATAATCCTGTGTGACCTATGTCCTATTATATTTAAAAACTCATGAGATAGAAACTCATATATAAATTCATATAATTTTTAACTATTTCTAGAATTCTTCAATTTTATTGAATAAAGAGTGATGGGCAAGAATATTAAATCTATTAGAAATCCACAAACGCTTGAGATTCATAAAAGGTCACTTGATTTGGCTTATAGATTTAGAGGGGGAAAGTAAATTTCATGGAATAAAAACATAAATGTTTGCTAATAGGTAAGGTGAAAGATGTAGACATTATCTGTAGAGAAGTTTGACAGCAAAAGGAATGATAGAGTATTGTATGGCCTTCATGGGGCTGAATTATCAGTTTGTGACAGATATATTCTTAGCAAAACTACATTTATAACCTTGGCTTTTAATAAGGGGTTAGCATAATCAAAAGCTATAACAAACTTGTATGACTTGCTTAAAATAATTGTTATCAATGTCTCTAAAACTGTTCCAAGGTAACAAAAGAGGTTTGAGAATAGGCTTTTAAGGTGGATTGCCTATGTTCAAATCCTGACTCCAACCCTTTACTAGTTGTCATAAGGAAGTTCTTTAGCATTACCATGCATTAGTTTCTCCATATGTAAAATGTGGGTAATAATGGTAGTTAAGTCATCAGATTCTTATGAGCATTGATGGTACCCTGACATAATTGCTTTACAATTGCTGCTGATTATTCCCTTTATTATCTAAGCTTCTTTTATAACCAACCATTCATGTGATAAAGTTCACCTAAAGCTCTGTGGAAGACCACATAGTCCAACTTCGGGGAGACTTGGTAAGTTTTCTATCATTTGAAAATAAGAAGTATATAACATATTTTTCCTCTTTTGTTTGGGCTCCCAAGATTCTTGGTGCCAAAAGTTTTGTCTCACATTCAGTAACTCTAGTTGAGCCAAAGCTCTGTGAAACTTCGTCCAAACACCACCTTTATCTGGCTACTATTTAATTTTACTTTGTTTTACTGAGTTGTATATCTATAATTTGTGGCAAGTTGGTAAATGAATGCAATAGTTAATTCTCCTGCTGCTAAACTTAATAATTTCCAATTAGATACTTTCAAGATACAAAACTGTGTCCATCTCCAAACATACCCCTTGTGGTGTGATTGGTTTAAAATATGGTTCCAAAACTCATTGAAAGATTGAAAAGTGGAGTCTAGGTCCTCTCCTCTTCAATCAGGGTGGATTAATAACTCCTTCAAGAAATAGAGGATAGCAGAAGTGAAGCTCTGTGCCTCCACAGCTAGATCATAAAATACCATATAACTACAACCTTGTTTGCTGGAACACTGGTTTCTTGGAACACTGAGTATTTCAGGATCACCAGGCTTGAAAGAAGCTAAATGACATAGGAAGGTCTTGTACAGTCCTCCAGAATCCTAGTCTCCAGCCACTGAGTCAAACTTAGCTTTTACATCTTCACAGATGAGTGTCTGGACATCATACAGTATAGACAGTATATCCAGGCTGTGTCCTATCTGAATTTATGACTCTCAGCATCTTCAATCACTATAACATCATTGTTTTGAGTCTCTAACTATCAAAGTTGTTTGTTATACAGCAAAAGTGTTGGCTCGGTGCCTGTGGCTCAAGCGGCTAAGGCACTAGCCACATACACCTGAGCTGGTAGGTTTGAATCCAGCCTGGGTCCGCCAAACAACAATGACAGCTGCAACCAAAAAAATAGCTGGGCGTTGTGGCAGGTGCCTGTAATCCCAGCTACTTGGGAAGCAGAGGCAGGAGAATCACTTGAGCCCAGGAGTTGGAGGTTGCTGTGAGCTGTGATGCCACAACACTCTACCCAGGGTGATAGCTTGAGGCTCTGTCTCAAAAAAAAAAAAAAAAAAAAAAAAAGTACGTAGAACATCCTGTCAAACAACTGAAAACACACATACTCAAAAATATTTTCTTAATGAGAAAGTGCAACTGTCCCTTGATATAAAAAGAAAGGAAGCTCTACAAAAAGAATGACTATATACCGTATATACTCGAGTATATACGGTATATAGTATATATATACTTGAGTATATACGGTATATATTCTTTTTGTAGAGCTGCCTTTCTTTTCTAAATATATATATATTTTCTTTTCTAATATATATATATAGAATTTCTAATAAATATATATATTTAGGCACAGTCTCACTTTGTCACCCTCAATAGAGTACTATGGTGTCATAGATCACAGCAACCTCAAACTCTTGAACTCAAGTGACCCTCTTGCTTCAGCCTCCCAAGTAGCTGGGACTACAGGTGTCCACCACAATGCTTGGCAATTTTTAGAGATGGAGTCTTGCTCTTGTTCAGGCTGGTCTCAAACCTGTGAGCTCAGGCAATTTGCCCGCCTCCACCTACCAGAGTGCTAGAATTCCAGGTGTGAGCCACCACGCCTGGCCTTGACAATTTGTATTCTGATTATGGAACAAGGAAATTTATGAATCATTTGTGACATATACAACCTTTTTACTAGAAGCAAAAAGTGAGAAAAGATAGCCATGAACTGATAAATGGATAAACGAAATTTAGTATGTTCATCAATGACATGTTATTCAGCAAATAAAAGGAATAGAGGAGCAATACATTCTATAATATGAATAAACCTTAAAAACACACAAAACGAAAGAAGATAGACGCTCACGGCCACATCCAGCATGACGTCATTTATATGACATGTGCAAAGTAAGCAGATTCATAGAGACAGAATACAGATTAGTGGTTTTCAAAGGCCGGAGGAAGAGAAGAATGAGGAGTAACTACAAATGGGTAATAGAGTTTCTGTGGGGGATGATGAAAGTGTTCTACAATTGGAAAAGTAGCAAGAGATGTATAGCTCTATGAATATACTAAAAACACCAAACTGTACACTTTTAAAGGGAAAATCTTATGGCATGCGAATTATGTCTCAATAAAGCTATTATAAGAAAGTCCCTAGAATATCCTATTTCTGAGTAATCCTTATTTTTCTCCCTCGAAGGCATCTGAAGAACTTCACACCTCTTTTTGTTCTGCTGTGGCTTTTAGCAAGCAGCTTTCTCTGCCTTTGTTTATGTTTCACTTTAATGTTAGAATAAACCCTGCTTACTATCCTGAGTCTTTTCTTTTAAATTGGAGGCTTAAAAACAAACAAGCAGAGACAGTAATTCCAATTCCCCAGTGATTCAACAGGTTTGAATGTGCAGATGGTAAGAATTTATTTCTGTCCTTGTTGGCTTCCATGAGAAAGGATGTGAAATAGCTCTTCTGGGTCAAAATGTGTGGCTCAGGAAAGAATGAGTCTTTTTCTTTTTTTAAATCTTAGCATATTCTTGTTTTCTGAGATGGCAATTTCTCCTAATTTTATGTCAACTTCTAGAAAATGTCAAATGCTAACGACTTCATTTGGTAAACAAAATAACATGTTAACCTGCATGGGAGAGGATAAATGGAAAACAGAAAAAATGAGTATTGCAAATATTAGGTTAATATGTCTCCGGTCACGTAACAGCTTTCAAGAGCCATCTATAATGTCCTTGAAATTTGCACCACAAATGACCAAAAATCTCATTTAGAATAATCAGGAATTAGTGGCAAATCTGCTTATCTAGATCTTGAAACATTAATTTTTCTGACAATTTCTTCCTGATTATATCAAGTGCCAGATACTGCTAATTGCTTCCCCAATACCCAATGAACTCAGCAAATAATTGGTTATCTTTATGAAATATCAGTAGCCAATCCTCAGTAAAAACAGACAACTTTTAAACATTAAAAAAGCATGATTAACTAAGAATATGTCACTCCACATTTTGCTTTTTAAATTTATTTTTTCATTTTTTATTTTATTAAATCCTATAAAGGAGAGAGTAAACCAGCTCCTGGAAGAAAATACAAGCAACTGCATGGGGGTCTGGCAAGCTGCAGCAGAGTTGAGACAAATGGATAGAAAGGAGTTCCTTCTTTTATAACAACACAATCCTGGTTTTGTTTAGAAGTAGCAGTGTGTCCACCTAAAACAAAGAGCTCTATTTCAAGCCTCCCTGGCAGCCAGCAGTGGCCTGGTGACATGTGAAAGGGAGACTACTGGGAATTTCTGAGATAGTTTTGTTCTCCTAACACAAATGCTGGCCCTTTCTTACTCTTGCTTCCTTCTTCATCTGTCTGCCCTGAAATGTGGATGTAAGGCTGGAGGTGTTGAAAGTATCGTCTTGCAACAAGCAGTTGACAAGCAAGAGAATGACAGTAAAGTGGCAAAGAGCTGGAAGATCCAAGGGGCCTGACATGTTGACGCCATCATAGGGTCACTTTCTTGCCTTAGACTGCTTTCCTTCAGAGTTCATCATATAAGAACATTAAAATCCTCTCTCTGCTTAAACCATTTCTTTTAGTTTCTGTTACTTGCAGCCAAATGTAGGATACAATCTCCATGTACAGTTCTTCTCAATGGGTGAACTACCACACCTTATATGCATCTAGCAGATAGCTAAATGCACTGTACTTGTTGCCATAGTAGGTGGGAAGTGGAGCCAAGGGTGCTAGACATCCAGTAACACATAAGACAGTCTAACAAAATAAATGTTTCCTATCCTATTCAGCTTTTGAAAAGTAGGTGTCAATCTGTTTATAATTGTGTGAATATAGAACCTGGCTCTATTTTACATACAAGCACAAAGTATTTTTTATACTTTCATATACAGTGGATTTTTCTGAAAGTAAATCAAAGGGAAAATTTGAATTTTTCCAATTTTGAACCTTACTCAAAAGTTATTAATCATATAGGAAAATCACATTACTCTTAGATATGCTGTTCATGGTATTTTAACCAGCAATGCCACACACTTGCATTAGTCAGCATTTAGAGCTGTCTAGTTCTACTGATTCTAGGCACAAGTGCATTTACCTACAGCAGTCAGTAACTTTCTTATTTATATATTGATTACCTAATTATTGATGATAATGATATACATCATTTTATAGTTAATTATTATTAATGTATTATCTATTAGGGAATTATTTTAAAATTATATACAGGTAAGTTCTATTTTTGATAATTCCCTTTGACAGTAATAATGGAAGCATTAAAAAATGGTTTACAAAAAGGAGTGTTAGGTCTTACAGAGTTTAAAATCTATAGGGAAAAACAGTTTTTAAAGGAAGTGATGTATATATACCAGTATATAGAAGGTCAGATAGGACCCATCTGACCTTCTATATACTGAAAGGGTCCTATCCCTTTCAGTTTTTCTTTTAGTACTGTGGCCAGCTTGTTTCCAAATAACAGGAAACTTCAGGCTTTCCCTCACAGTTAGAAACCAAATTGTAACACTGACTCTAATCCAGATAAATTTGTATAAAAGACACATTTAAGGCATGTGTATATCAATGTGGGGGATAAAATAGGACAAAAGTAGTCATAGCTAATTAGTTCTTTATTCACTAAACACATAAATATCTTGCTGTTTTTTAACTCTTATTTCTCAAGTGTCAAAAACCAAAGGAAAAATATATTATTATAGCCGGAAAAACCATAGAAAAACTCTTTTAAAATACCCACATATGTGAAGTACAACCAGAGAGAAAATACGGAGCAAATAAGGAACTTTGTCCCAAGGTATGGGGACATTGACAAAACTATTAAGAGTCACAGCTGACCTTTACTGGATAAAACCTGGAGAAACAGGAGAAACTCCTTTAAAAGAAAAGTCTTCAAAGGGTCAAATCCCATGGTGTTCACAAAGCGGGAAGGCTGCTACAGGGCAGGTAGAGTCTATTATAGAGAGAAAAGCTGCAGGAGAACAATTATCTTTGAAGAACTTTTGGGCCAGAGTAGGTCCTGCAGTGTTGGTTCTCTGTGTTAAGAAACAGGCAAGGATATATACCCCTCTTTGCTCTATAGCTGCCTTGTTTAGAAACTTCCTCTCAGAGAAATGCCTTATCCTTTCAGATTCACATTAAGTATTTTCCAGTTCTATTTTTGCCTTTATCTCAGGAAATTCCAAGTAAGTATGAAGCTCATGCTGTCTCCCTAAAATGGCAAGCTCCTTGTACAATGATTTTACAAGGTGTTAAAAATAATTTTCTTTCTTTGCTTCAAAATTTCCAGCTGTTGCCATCCAACTGCTTTCCGCTGATAATCCACAAATACACAAGTCATGAAGAACTTACTGGAACCATGGGAAAAAAGTGTTTTAAACACAGTCTCATGGGGAGAAGTCTTACACTAGGAATACTAGTAAACTGCATTCAGAAAATTATTTCTTGTGGATAGAAAATTTTAGAGTGGACGAACTAAACAAATTATTTATATCTTCTCAGGGAGCAATTTTTAATTTTATACAAAACCACAATTACCAGTATGTGAGTTTCAACTCCTACACTGGGGTCTTTACTTTTCATCTCCATTATAAATTGGCAATAGAAATCTTGTCTCATTTCAGTAGAGGTGGCTTTGTCAAAATAAAGAACTGTTTGTGAACCCAAATGGATGTGTATACAAACTATTTTCTGGGCTTCGAGTCACTCTTGAGAGCAACTAATGCTTAATTTATCCATGTTCTTGGAAACCAATTTTCTTAACATGACCCACTGCTGTTACCAAAGAGTTTTTTCAATCCAGGGAACAAAAATTTAGTCTGATTATCTAGTCCATTATATTTTTCTTTGATTCATATCAATCAATTTGACACCTATACTTTTTTTCCCCTTTTCCCCAAATTCTACTGAGATGACCTTATGCATGCATGTGTTTAAAAGAATACAATCATAATCAAACTTGGAAAGAAGAAAGAGAGCAACAAAAGGCCAGGTTATTTGTGGAAATGTTGAAAGATATAGATGGAATATGATTATAAGGAAAAACAGACAAAAGTGAATAAAATTATGAGTAAGAGGAAGCTTCTTAGAAGATTCCCAACTTTGGCTGATTAGTAGTGTACTTCAATTTTCCTGGTTGTTGTGAAAGATACATGAATGATACAGAGGGTAATCTCATTAAGAAGCTGATTGTGGGTTGAGTCCTATAAAATTCTCCCTGAGGAAGAAACATTGTTTCAAAGGATGGTTAATATCACTAGTACTTAGAGAGGGAGGTGGGACAGCGGTGGAAAGACAGAAAGGGACAGCTGGCAAAAAGTAGGGTTTTGTAAGTTGCATTAGGTTATATTAAGCCTGAACTTGAGAGTAATGGTTAGCTTTTGAAGAGTTATAAACAATAGTCAAGTAAATGTTGTAAAATCATATTGAAAATGGAGTGCCAGGGCTTAGGAGGGGATGGATAAACTTCAGTAGGATAGGAAAATGTGAGTTTTATGCACAGATGAACATCATTAGAATTCCTAAACAATGTATTCTTCCCTTCAAATGTCCTTGCTTTTCCATTCCCACTATTGTTCTCTAGCCTAATCTCTACCACCAGGATTACTAAAGTAGCACCCCCGCTGAGGTTAGTCCATCCTCATCTCCAGCCTCCTCCAAAGTATCCTTCAAGGAAACAAATTTTCCTCATTGCCATTTTTTCCCTTTCATTTTCCTGATTAAAAATTGATCCTTGTCTTCACTTACTTATAGACTGGTTTGATAAAATTAATAACCACTATTTTGCCTCACTCAGTTTCATAATCAAGTCTTCAGCAGTCAGACAGCTAGAGATTAAAATATCTCCCTTGTTAATGATAAAGCTGATATTAGGGAGTATGCCGTATGTCTTCTTACTCTGCATGTTTGGTAGTAATTTGCCTTTGAGACATCTGGCAGTATCATTCAATGGCAGCAGACCTGTTCTCCACACCATTTACATTATGGAGATAAAGCCCTAATGTAAAGAGTGCTGAACCACACATGTTCAGTCTTCCTCCAAAAAATAGAGCCAGATATTTTGTTCCTCCTTTCTCAATAGGAGTGCACAAAGGGCCAGTTAGAAAGGGAAGTAATGTCCTTTTAGTGCAGTTCCCTCCACAGTTGAATATTTGAAACAAGAGGCAAGGAGGGTCTAAACATTTAATGCATTTACATTAAATTACTATGTTCAATTTTCAATAGTGTCCATAGTTTACTTTATGTGGTTGATAGTCATACACATATTAACTAGTAATTATTGATATGAATTTTCCAGCATTTACAATGATAGAAAAAAAATTCAGATATCATTTATATGACATTTTCAAAGAAAATTTTATAAATACAACAGATACAATGGATTTTTTATTATCATGACCAAGTAAAATTTCAACAAACATGCTATTGACTAAGAACTATAAAATGCTCTGGTTAACCTATAAAATTAATGACCCTAAAACATTTCAATCAAAAATAATGCATATGTATTAACAGTGTGGATGTATGTATTTGTATGTAGAAAAAGGATCTCCTTAACACATGACCCCCTCCAAAGAAAATATGGAAGAAAAGCAGCAAAAGAGTCATTTAATAATTTCTGAGGCACCAACACAACAAATTCCGAGAATTCAGCCTATGATCAGTGAACCCAAAGCTGATTAAAAGTAGACAAAGGGGATATACATTTTTAAACTTTCATGAAAAGGAAGAGACTGTAGTGTTGATTATTCTTTACTTGAAAAATAGTCATGATTAAGTATGACTTTTTGCACACAAATACAAAAATTGTATTCCCACTTAGCATAAACTGTCTATATATTTCTATAATACACATCACTCTGGCACCAATACACTAAGCATCAACTGCCATTAATAGCAATTGATTCTATAATTAAAGTAGCTAACTGATGAGACATAATCACTTTTTCTTTTTTTTTTTTTTGCAGTTTTTGGCCGGGGCTGGGTTTGAAACTGCCACCTCCAGCATATGGGGCCGGTGCCCTACTCCTTTGAGCCACAGGTGCCGCCCGACATAATCACTACTTATAGATATTTGAATATGAAAATTGACACTCCACACCCTTTTATAATACCAAGCAGAAATTAGTATAAGCCTTTGTTCATTAAATTAGTATAAGTCTTTACCCATTCCAGGTAAAGAAGCAGCACAGACAGATCAACCAGCCTAGCCCTATACATGATACATTGCAGTAATTCAATAAGCATTTGTTAGTTTAAATACCTGCAATAATTTTATTATATTTGTACTATTAAAATTTGAAAAATATGTAGTAGTAGAAAAATTACTGAGACTATTTATACCATGAATAGGTATTTTTCTCATAACAAAAGTCAATGTGGGAATTTCTGATAAGGATATGATAGCTTAGACCCATGTTTTCCTGATTCCTCTACTAACACAGCAATAAATGCTAGTAATAATATAAGAAGCAACTAAAGATAAATTTGAAACGTGGTCTGAAGAAGATACTTAAGGTTTGGTATACTGTGACTGAAGCAGCAGCTATGTGACTTACATCTCCTCACCCAATAGAAGTGACATAGACCCACCATCACAATACCCACAACTAGCATTCCAAGGCTGCCCCAATAGGCTCATCTCTCCACCAGATCCAGACAACATCAGGTTCTCCTGATATCATCTTGCTTATAATGAGTAGACAGAATCTAGAAACCTGCTAACAACAAGGAGAAGCACTCTCCATCCCCCCCCCAGGCATGTTTCATCTCCCACCCAGAGATACCTGCACATGTGATAAAACCATACAAAATTAAATACAGAAGAACCTCTATAAGTTGACCACCCAATTGTCAATATGGAGGTGGTCAACATAAGGAACCTGAACTTAGTACACATGGTGCATGTCTAGTCTGTGAAAATTAGGTCAACTTAAGGAGGTTGTCAACTACAGAGGTTCTACTGTATATACACACACATCTGCATGTGAAAATTGAGAAAATCTGAATAAAGTTGTTGGATTGTATCAATGTCAATATCTGGTTGTGATGTTGTAGTTTTACAAAATGTTATAATTGAGGAAAATAGGGTAAAGTGTATGCAGTATCTCTCTGTATCGTTTCTTATAACTACATATGTATCTCCAATTATTTTAATAAAAATGTCAATTTAAGAAAGTCAATTTTAATTTTCCACTTCCTACTTGAATTTCACTAGATGGTTGCATTTATTTTATTCACGAGCTAATTAAGCATCATCCTTTTGTGTTTACGCAGATGCAAGCTACACTTACAGCAATCTTCCCTTAACATTATGCTACGTGAAATGACCATAACCATCGTGGACATGAGCTAATCTTCAAAACATCTTTTCTGCCTAAAGCTCTGTCTTGTTTGTTTGTTTGTTTCTAAAGTGGAAGTGTTCCTTCTCTTCCAGCTGAAGATAATTCCAAGTTATTTTTAAAAAGTGGTTCTGAACCATAATTAGTACAAATAGCTCTTAATGGAAAAGAAATGGTACCAATTGACCGCCAGAGGCAAACAGGGAGTGTGACTGTGGACAAGTTATTTGACTTCTGTGCTTTAGTTTCCTTATCTATAAAAAGGGAATTAATACCAGTATCCTCTTCTTAGGATGCTAATGTGCTATATGCATCCCAGGAATACTAAAATATGTGAAGCTCTTAGTTCAGAGCCAGACATACATTAAGCACTTCCATAAATACTAATTATCATTTTATTCATAGAACATGAATTGATTTCCATTAGAATTTGTAGAAGTAAAGGAGGGCGCTTTAAATTTGCTTTGACATGAAGGGCTACCTCTCACTGGGATCCTTTGAAGGAGTGTTTGTATTGCTCTTTCTGTTAGCACTGCCGTAGTGTACTGCTTGTGTAATTAACTTCATCGGTAAAGAAATATTCTTCCTTTCCCCTTTACTAGCTTTTTAATAGCATAGCTTCAAGTCCTCCACCGAAAATACGAGAATTGTCACTTAATTTTCAACCTCCCAATATTTAATTAAAAGATCTGCAATATGATTAAAAAGGTGCCCATAGGGCAACTAATTCTGAAAACGGTTGATAAGTGAATGAAGGCAGTATGCTTAATTCCATTTTCATGCTTTAGCAATTACTATATATCTTACATTGATAAACTCTAAGCTTTACACTTTTATAAGACTGTATCATCTTTTCAATATACTTATATCTATATAAAATGTAGTTGTGTATATGCTTTTGTGTGCATATGCCCATGAACAGCTATACAAAAATGTAGATATTTCATCTTATAATTTTATGACCTTACATCCAATGAGTCACGTATACGCTAGTATGGTGTTTCCTGCCACTGCCAGAGATTATCCCCTAAGGTTTTAGACAATAGATGTGTGTTATTTTGTATAATGCTCTCTAAAATGTACTAAGTTTCCATTCAAGAGTGCAAATGACTAAAACTACTAATTGCTATAATTAAGAGTTTGAGATTCTTTTCTGCTACTGCCCTAAATGATGGCATTCATTTTGGAAAGCCAACCATAACATACAGATCCATTTGTAAGAAAAAAAGCACATTTAGAATCCAAAGGTTACTCCTGGAAAACTGGAACTATTTTCAAACATCCTAGGATGATGTCAGGAATTTTCACAATTTCTATTATACTCTTGTGATTTAAGTCAAGGGAAATCATTTTCAACATAATAAGACAGCCCAGGGAGAGGAGTTCCAGCCAGTTGCTGTGGAAAAACCAGAGGCAGTCAGTGTTGCGCAGCTGCCAACACCACAGTTTGGGGACTTGCCAAGTAGGCAGATGCCAAAACATAAATAATAGCTTATTCCAATTGATTGCTGAAACCTATAAAGGTCAAATGCTTCATGTGTGGCTCTGACTACAGGACCATGTTGTCCCCAAAAGGCATCATTTATTTGTTTTTCACAATTAGAGTTGTTAGAAACATAGAAATAATATTGGCATGTAAGTATTAAAAGACATGCAAGGAACATCTCACTTTCCTCTAACAAATATTACTTCTGTAAAATGACAAAATAAGTATTATAGCTGATACAAATTGTGAGTATCCTTCTCCATGCCTCAGTTTCCCTATCTGTTAAAATGGACCACATAGTAGTATTGCATTGTTATTTTAAGGGAGAAAGTGAAATAATGCATGTGATGTGCTTAATTGTGTTGAATACTTAGCACTCATGACATACGAGCAATAGTATTATTTCTATTATTAATATTATACCAAGTTAGTCCCACTTATATCATCATACTATTAATAGGTGTATTATTACACCAAATTAGACAAAAAAAATTGTTAAAAGTTATCTACAAGTAATTATTAGATATTTCTTTTTAGCACAGATAAGTTATTTGGAAAATTATTTTACATATAAAAGACTATCCTTTGAGGGGGCAACATTAGAACTTTAGGGGGTAAGATAATTTTTAAAGAAAAAATCATACTATCATGTTGAACAGCTCTCTAGGTGAGGATTATTTTTGCTCATAGTCACAAAACATTGTGCACACACAGCATATTACAGCTAATTCAAATTTTAAAACAAGGTAAATATGCAACATCTCATCAGATTTCTTATGGGCATCAAAGCCTCCAGAGATCTAAAAATTAAAATAACCACTCTTCCAGGTGCTTTTCCACTTTTCATTTTAATTTCTCTTATCATCACCACTGAAACAACCTCAACATTGGTAGGAATATCCATGAACCATGTTTCAACAAGAAAAGTATAGGAGCTCTCTGTTCAAACAATTGAGTGATGGGGTTTCGGATTCAAATATATATATATTGTCTTCTTTCTTATTTCAGTGACCTTAAAGGTTGTTTACATTTCTCGTAAAGTGTGCTTGTCCCTTTAAGTTTCAGCGAAATAGTTGAAAAAACACAGAGAATGAGAATGCCCTTCATTGCAACCGCCTTCTTTATTTTGGAAAGATTATTAGATAGATGTTTCCAAAATGTCTGATACTCTCTGTGAAAAACTAGTACCATACTATAGATCTGGAAATAGAATAGGCAAAGCTGCTTCTGATAGCTTTCTGTCTATTAGTCAGGAATGTAAAAAAAAAAAAAAAAAATTCAGGTCAATGATCCTTCCATGTGAAAAAGTGCAGGATGTAAGGCTCAAGATCATTTTTATTTTTTGCTCCATTTGAATTGCATGGGCAAAACCAATGATATGAATGAGGCCTTATATGACCTGACATCCACATGCCTAATCTAGCAGAACTGTGACATCAATGGTACAGCCAGATGAATCGAAAGGTCCCTTCAATACCCATGTCAATGTCAGATCCAGCAGAAGCTCCCCACTTGGCATTCCCGCTTGAGTGCTTTGCAGTCCTGGCATGTCACCTAACTGGCTGGTGCTTCTTAATAGGCCCTGCACCAGTTCTGATTGATGTGTGAGTGTGCAAACATTAGCAGCATCGAGGAGCCAGATGGCCCACATACCAAGCATAGCAGCCAGACAAAACAGAGGCAGATTCAGAACCCTGTTAGAGAGTTACATTTTTTGGTGATTCTTCTCCACATCTAAGTATACATAGTTCTACGTACTTGATTTGATTCCATGTTAACCCACAACAATTCCTCCTCTGTCATTAAACTGCTACATCCTAATGAAAAGAGGAGATTCTTTCTTTCCCCCCTTCCAGTTTACATGAAACAAGGCCCTTTATAATCAACCTGTTTGAACGCTATTTGTGGAGGCCATCATGGGGTCTCTAAAAGCATCCGTGACTAAAATCTCCTTACCGCTTTTCTGGGATATGTCAGTCATTTATTTTTTTCACCAAACTTAAATGAATTCTTCAAAATAAAAGCCACAACTTGTATGAAAGTGTGCCCAGAAGAGGGTGTTTCCTCCCTGCAAGAATAGTTCCTAGGAGCGGAGAGAAGGGAGGAGGGAGGGAGGAGGAGGGTCATGGTGTTTGACACACCTCTTGGGGGCAGAACACATTTATAAGAAGGACTTTGCCTGACAAATGCAATTAGTGCAACCTGGATCTTTGTACCCTCAATGAATCCCCAACAATAAAAATAAATAGTTCCTACTATGTATCAGTCACAAAATAAAAACAATAAAAATAGCACAAAATTTAAAATGATAAAAAATACTTATTTACAAAATACCCGGAATCATACACACACACACACACATACACACACACACACATATGTACACATCCACATATATTTCCTCATAACAAAAAGTTAAAAGAGTTACTATTGGTTTTCTTTTCTCACATGTGTAAAATATCATGAGCGGGTGTGCTAGTGTACTTGTGTACACTCATGTGCATGTGCTCACATAATCATATCGAATGGAGAGATTTCAGTTGAAACTGCAAAAAAAAAAAAAAGGTAAAACCCCAACACATCTCAGTATTAATGACTTATGCAGTAAAAGTAATATGATAGTAACCAAAATTCTCTCTTGAATCCGAGTCAGCAAATGCATGTGTGTTTCTGAGTTTATTCACAAAGATGTACAGTCTTGCACTAATCACTAAAATAGAATCTTCAAAAGGTCCAGTTCATAATCAGAGATATGATGGAAGTTTGGTGATCCTTTCAAGAAATCTGGGAAATTCCTTTACCATCCATCTTAATCTCCAAATGATGATGTTTGACAAAATAGGAAGTTGACTTCCTGAGCTTAAAACAAATAGCTGTCTTTCGGATCCATTCTGAGCACATCACTCCAGGCTGTCAGGCTAGCCACTTTGCTCACGTGTTCCCGCTGGGATAAGCTAATTCTAGAATTACTTTATACTTTGGATACTTTCAGCATGAGATATTGATGTCCTTGCAGAGGATAGATTGCATAGCATATAAAAGGGAGGCTCAAGTTCTACTAAAGTGTATATTCTACCTGTATTGTGTAGTGTGACTATGTGATAAGAATTTTAATTAATTCTATAAAAGAAAGCAAATGTTTATCGTTTGTATCTCATCTAGACCAATAGTTTTGGTTTGCTTGGAAATCAAACATTTTTTTTTTAAACAATAAAATCGTCATTTTAACAGCTATATATTTCATAATAATTTAAAATGAGTATCTGAAATTTTTAAAAAGATGGTCAGTAAAGGTCAAAGCCAATCTCTATAAAATGCGTAAGGGCATGATGAAATGCAGCCTAAATCAATTTGTTATTAATTATGAATTGTTTAATAAAAATTCTCTCATAATTCAAAAGAAAATAATGAAGAGGGTAAAGAAAAGAGTAAAGTGGAACAAAATGTGCCCCATAAAACAACATGTACGAGGGTAGAGCACTATAAAGTTTTATTTCTACAGCTTTGAGAGAAGCTAAAAACTCACTTGTGACTCTTCAGCTCATGAGCAATGTGGTCATTTCAAACTTATGGCAATAAAACTTTATAGCACTCCAGTTTAGAACATATGTCAAGCAGAGAAAAAAGTAAAAACCAAAATGAAATGTGACAAAACACTGAAAACCCCTCTCATCTGACACCAGGATTGTGTTTTTGTCTGGGAAATAGCTAGTCCATTTTATTTTGAAATTTCTGTCTCAGAATCACATAACAACTTGAACAACCACTCTGATTAACATCAAAGTAAATGCAGAGAAATGCTTTGCTTTCATGATGATGGTGTTAGCAATACGTATTTCAGAAAATGTCACTGTTAGTGTTGCAGGAGTAAGAAGAGAAGCATAACTCCTGCAGTTACCAATCTAAGATACTTGACCTTCACACGAAAAGAATGAAGACAAAACCATTCTCTTTTAAATATTGCTTTATGGAATATAAAAATCTTAGAGGAAATGTCATGTCTTTACAAGGAAAGCTCAGTATTTTTCCGTGATATAGTTATAATATATGGTATTTTAAGTTAATACATTACTTTGATTACCACTGAAATTTTGGTATTAGTTCTGCAAGACCAGAGTTTTTCTCCTTATATTTTTGCCTGTGTCTGAAAAGTACTTCATGTAAATAGTGTCTGATTAGACTTCAGCTAATTAGGATTAATTAGTTGTATTTTGCTACTTGGACAACTTGCAAAACTTTGGTGGTGTTCCAATTCTCACACCATTTCCTTAGCTGTAGGGCCAGAATCTAATTAATCCTATTATTAATAGTTGTGCGATTTTTAGCTATTCTGTTTCTTAGCCTACAGGTTTCATAACTCTGTATGAAAACAAGAAAATCTGTCATTGATTAATCTGTATTTGTTTTTATTAATTGAGTGACTGCAATGTTACTACACATAGTAATTTAACCTGCTGATTGATGAGCACATTGTCACACGTGTAATATTCAAAATGACAAATGAAAAGAACTGGTCTTAGGGTTTATTTCTATGTTAACTAAACCGTCTGAAGATTTCTTCTTTTCCTATAGCACAAACTTAAGAGACTTCAAGGTACTTGTTTTCCTATTAATTAAACATTTCAGAAATTATAAATATCTTCTCACACTCAAGCTCACATGCCTAGCTATGGTGTCCCACTCCTGTTTCAAGCTTTTTCCTTAAATAATAATAGAAAGAAAAAACTCAAAATGTTTCAGAAGAGAGATACCCTTATCAACATAGTACAGAGTAATCCATCAGTTTCACTGATAAAATCGTATTCCAGATTAATCTGGGGTTCACTCCATTGTTTCCACCCAATCATTTCCCCTTCAAAAGAGGAGAGGACTGAGCTAGTTGGCATCCTAAAATGCCAATCCAAAATAATGAAGGTAATTTAGACAAACTTATTAAAAGGTTTGGTTTAAAATTTCTTGATCCTATAGTATGCTGTCATTATAAATAAGATTGCTTTTAGAAAATAAATGCCGAAAACATTCACATGAGATGATTCATAATTATAATCACATGAACTGTGATCAAATCCTATTTTTTAGATCCACTTTGAGCAGTACTTATTACATGCTTAGCATCTGGAGAGTTTAGTGCCAGGCACAGCTAGGAAGAAATGATTCATCTAGTGTTGGCCCCGTGTGAAACAGTGTCTGAAAAATGTTCACATAAAGGTTCATATCTAACGAGGAGAAATCCTACGTCTCTTTTCTTGAAACCTGGATCAGTCATCATAACAGAATAACAAGAGTATGTAGGTCACTATGAATGTTTTGAGACAGACTATGCGCTGGTCCATTATTTCACTTCCAAGAAACAGTCAACAGCGTCCTTTCTGATTCACCCATGGGAGTTTGAACTTGCTCAGCTAATTGGTGTTGCGAGGACAGTTTCATTTGTTTCTACAATGGCAACAAAAACCATGCACACTTTTTGATCCTGTATGCCGAGCTTTGTTCCATAAAAGGATAGAATCATTGGACTTAAAGTACATGACATCGTGTAATCTATCTGGCAACTTTAATTTGTGGCCATTTTGGAGACCGTCTACCATAGTGATGTTATCCCCAGTTTGTTACATTCATTTTCAATCTAATCATAATTAGAAAATTGCAAATTGCAAAGGTGTACTAATATAGAATATCTTTTATTTTTCTTCTCTCTCAACATTATCTTACCTAAAATTCATTGTCCTTTCAAATTATTTTTATGACATTTTGATTTGTTGTCAAATAATTCAGTTTAAATTCCATGATTTTCACAAAAAAAATCAAGGATTTCTTATTAAAAATTGATATAAGTATTTCGAATTGTATAGAAAACCAGCACATTGTACCCTATAAATTCATTAATGTACACAGCTATGATTTAATTTAAAAAACATGGGCAAAGTGTCTTTCAACACTGAAGTGAAAGTTGATATATTGGAATGTAATCAACACATTCCAAATGATTGCAAAGAAATGCCCAAAACTTTCACATGAGATAATTCATAATTACAACCAGGTTTGTAATTTTAAAAAGCGCTAAATCAGCATTGTCCATTAGAATCTTCTGTGATAACGAAAATTGTTGTATACATGCACTACCCAATAGTATGGTGACTAGAAACACATAACTATTGAGTATTTGAAATTTGGCTAGTAAAATGGAGGAACTACATACTTTGTTTTACTTTTACTAAATTAAATTTAAATTTACTATTTGTCATTACCTGGTAGCTGCCAAATTGGACAGTGAAAGTGTAGGAATTACTTACTAATAAACGTACATGTTTTCATCAACATGCACATCACATATGGGTTATATGTGCAGACATATATAGATAAATGGAAGCAATCTTATTGCTATCTATAAACAAAAATCAAGCCTAGCACAGTGGCTCATGGCTTTAATCCCAGCACTTTTGAAGGTCAAAGAAGGTAGATTGCCTGAGCTCAGGAGTTCCAGACCAGTCTGAGCAAGAGTGAGACCCTGTTCCTACTAAGAATAGGAAAATTAGCAGATGTGGTGGCACACACCATAGTCCCAGTTATGCAGAAGACAGAGGCAAGAGGATCATCGCTTGAGCTCCAGAGTCTGAGCTATGCTGCCATCATGGCATTCTAGCTGGGGCAACAGAGTGAGACTCTGTTCCAAAAAATATAAAGAAATAAAATGAAAACAAAAATCAAAATGTTCTGTGACTTGAAAAAAGTGCCACAGATTCTTGCTTCATTTCATGAATGTGAAATGCTCATTTATTAACATAATTTTGGCCAAAAATATCTTCCATACCAAATTACTTAGCCATTTCTGCAAGGCTAGAAATTTTCCCCAAAAAAAATTCACAAGAAAAACAACTTAATCCTCTGCTTTAGCATGCCATTTCACAGCTTGCAGTTGCTCATTGTGAATGCTCCTATTTGTTTCTTCTTGAAATTATCACAAGACCATTATGCCAGAATACGGTTTCTATTTTGTCATTCTCTTGAAATTCAGAATGATTTTTTTTTTTTTGCTGTTAAATCCATTTACATTTAAGACAAATGCATACTTAATAATTTGAGGGAAACAATGAAAAGCTTTTGAAAGATTCTATTTGGTAAACACTTTTTTTCTACACCCTGTTTGATGTAGATCAGTGATCTGATAGAAAACTATTTGTTTTGCATTTGTAATCCAAGCAGCAGTGATACCAGTGGATTTTAATTATCAGTTTAAAAATCTAAACAATAGGAAGTAAGAGGACATGCTGCCTTCAAAGCTATTGTAATAAAAGGAGCACTGGTAAGCTTCCTCATGTACCTGAAATGACAGGTGACCCAGATTTGCTTGCACAAAGGCCTCCATGCCTAATTTAAATCATTTTGATTGTGTAACAGACTTCCCCCTGGTCATTTCCAAAGATAAATTAAGACATTTGTTCTCATTAAGAACAAAACGTCCTGACTGAATGATTTTTTCTAAATAATTTGCCTTTTCCAAGTTTTCTTAGATGAGAATTCCTGAATGATAATCTGAGAGAGTAAAATTTGCCCTGAATCTAACATGGATTTTTCTCTGTTATTTGTGTTTTTCTTCCCTCAAAAATAGTCTGTCTATATTTCATATTGCATTCTAGTGAAAAAAATATGCATTAGATATTACTGAAATCAATTTGTTTTACCAGATATTGAACTAATGCATCATAGTTAGGGATCACCTCTTTGGAAATGATCCCATTTCTTTTCTGACCATTCTGGTTATGTATACAATATTGAGAAAAATTAAAATCAGAAAACAAAGAATTTTTGCAGTGATAAAAATATACAACTAAGAGGAAAAAGCCACATTTTTAAAGTCATAAAACCTACATTTAGGACTGAGCTGTGTAAGTAGCTTGAACAAATCACTTAGATAAGTGCTCTTCAATCTACAGGTCAAGACGTTTGTGAATTGTGTGACTCATTTATGTGTCATGATTACCAGTAATTAAAAAAAGTCAAATAGAAAAAAAAAATACAATAAAGTGATGAAAGTGTGGCTGTATATAATAAGGATATCACCTTTTATACCAATTTTGTTTTAGTTTTGCATGCGTGTATTAGAGAAAGAGAAAAGGAGTACAGGATCATTAAGAACTTTCACTTTTTCTCATAAACTGGATTCTCGATGTGTAGGGAAGTTCTTTTCTTATCCATCCTAGGTTCATGGCTGAAATTCTTATATCAAAAACAGGTTAACAAGAGAAAATCACTCAAATTTATTTAATATAAGTTTTACATGACACCACGAGCCTTCATAAATTAGATACAAAGAAACAAGGGAGACTTGCTTGTTTTTTATGTTAAATTTGGTGATGAGTGGACCGCTGTGCAGAAGCATGATTGAAGGACAAAAAGGCATAATCTAATTATAATAAAGTGGGGGAATTCAGCAAGACCTTATCTTTGTTTCAGTGTGATATTCGTTTCCTCACAGTGTAGGGAGCGTGAGGATCTCACTTGCTACTTTAGAAGAAGGTCAGAGAATTCTTTTATGACTTGTGTCAGAGCAGAAGATTGAAGAAAGCTCAGAGGAACTTTGTTTCTGCTGCTTCCTCAAATGTCAAGATGCCATATTTTGGGGTGACATGTTCCGAATCCCATCAACAACAAGTAGAAAAAGAAGAAAGCTTCTGCTTTAAAGAAAACAATTGATTATTTAAGCACCTGAACTCTGGACCCCTGAAAGTCTTAGAAAGAATCTTGATTCTGGATTCGGTTAACTGTTTAACCTTAGGCAAGTTATTTAACTACTTTTTGTACTTTTTTTCTCTTCTATATATATAAAATGTAAATGCTTATAATGTCTATCTCTAAATGTTTCTTTAAAAATGAAAGTGTATATATACTTAACACTTTGACACACCAATTTCAATTTCTTTGGAAATATACCTAGAAGTGGAATTGCTGGATCACGCGGTGATTCTATTTTTAGTTTTGTGAGAAGTCTCCATATCATTTTCCAAAATGGCTATACTCATTTACATACCCACCAAGAGTGTGGATTCTCATTATGAAAAATATAAGTTGGTGAGATAATAGAGATCTTAATTGGATTGGCCAAAATTTTCTACAATATATACATAGATCAAAAATCACTTTATATCCCATAAATATACACAATTATATTTATCAAAGATAAATACATAAAAGTAAATGAGATAAACCATGCAAATCTATTATCATAATGCCTGATAATAAATGTAACCGTTAATATTCTATTTCTATCCAATGATTCTGAATTACTTGAGTTTTTATTGTAATGTGAATAATTTTTCTTTGTTTTTAACTCAAATGCTGTGCAAAGCATTGTGCTTTTAAGAATGTTCATATGAACTTTATCTAAAATTTTAGTTATGTAATTTTTCTAACAGGCACATTTTTCATGGAACAAATAACTTTGGGCAGAAAGCCCTCATTGTCCACTTTTTTTAATATGAATTCCTCTGTATTTGAAATGTCACTGACTGTCAGGATTTGGCCCTCGTCTCCTTCTGTGTTGGGTATTGGGAGGAAAGAACTCAGTGTCATATGATTTTTTTTCATAAATACTGGGAAACTTTGCTGGGAACTAGCCCTCATATTGTCACTAAAGAAGGCTATGATCCTATACCCTGCTGTAGGCCAAATGAAATAAGATGTATCCATAAAGACTTGCAGCATAGGTAAAATAGCATAGGTTGTTTGAGGGAATAGTTTAGACTTCATAAATCATCTAACTCTTGGAAAACATTAGGTACCATATTTCAAAAGATTCAAGAAAACTCTTGAAAGCCCTTCAATACCCCCCAAAATAACGTTTAAAATTTAAGGCTAATTACTCCCAAATCAACAGCTACAATCAACAGTTTTGAATGTAACTTCACTCTGCCCTTTGATATGGTAAATTGCCAATCATAGTTATCTTTGTTGGATTTAAATTGAATTAGATTAAACTGTGACCCAGAGATTTTCTGGATTATAATGTGGTCAATGCAAACAGTTATATTTAACGGTGGCAAAGCTGAGACAAAAATGTTAAATGTAAGAGTTAATTGCAAGGTCATTATTTTTTTCCAAGTAATGAAAACATAGTACTTGATCCACTGTAAAATTGCGGGCTAATGACTCAGTTCTACAGAATGGCTCTCAAACATTGTTCAATGTACCCACACTGATTTAAGCAATGATAAAGTATCATTTCAAAGATTAAATAATGATGAGAAGTATAAATCACACTCTAAATGGTGTAACAGAACATAAGTTTTTAGAGTTCTCAGTAGACATTTAGAATAAAATAAGGAGAAAAACTTTTCAATCCAATATAGATGGCAAATATTTAGAAGTTTTTAAAGTAATAAATATTTATAAATACTGTTATTTAAAAAAGTAATCCAATAACACTTTTAATATTTCCTGAAAGTTTTAATATTTTTTTCTGAGGCATCACACTCCATTTTGAAAGTACCATAAATAAGAATGTGTAAGATTGCCCAGCTAATTAACTCTGGGAGTCCAGAATATGCCATCCTAAAACATGCCACTTTGATATAAGGACTATAGTGAGGTGAAGGCAATTCACGAGGAGTAGATATAAGAAAAGCTCTCTGCCCTCTCTCATTTGCTTAAAACTAGAACATAAATTTACAAAGGTGTCCCCCCTGACATCTGTGCCAGAAAGTACAAAGGTTGATCACCGAAAACAACTTCAGATCTTTATCAGCCTAGAGATGGTACCAGAGGAATCTACAAGACAAACTTTATTAACTAGCCTTTATCTACCATTCATTTACCACGTATTTCCCATCCTACAATTTGTAAAGCCTAGAGACTCAAAGTCCCTTTTCTATGTCTTGCCATTTCTCTAAAAAAAAATGTATTGTTCTTTATTAAAGATGTTACATATGACCAAAGTATGTTCCTAACTTGCTCAGGATATTTTAACGTCCTTCAATAGCTACAGCTATGCTGTCTACTAAGGTAGCCCCTTGCCACATGTGGCTATTGAGCACCTGAAGTGTGGCTATTCTGAGATTTTGAGATGTGATGGAGGGTAAAATATACAATGTATGTTAAAGAGGTAGTATAATAATGTAAAATATTTCTTGATAATTAATGTAATGAATATATGTTAAAGAAATAATATTTCTGATTTTGTTTATGTTTACTGCTAAATGTGGCTACAAGAAATTTAAACATTATATAAGCATTTTGCATACTATTTCTGTTGGATAATTCTGCCAGACTTCTCAGAGTGCCCAGATATCTTTCTACTCTACTACATCCCCAATTCATTTACTCATCATTAATTAATCAATAATATTTACTACAAATCTAGTATGTGTTAGGTTCTCTCAAATAATCACCAGTGACAAGATGGAGGATGGTGCATGTGACTTTATGATCAAAATGGGGGAATTATCTGACATAGGAAAGGAATTTTATGGCAAGATTATTTTGTGCTGAGATACAGTCCCTGCCAGAACAAACAAGAGGAATGACAATAATGTGACTTTCTAAATTGTGTTTTTGAGGATCACAGATGCTGAGTTCTGCTTATTAAGAATGAACACCCAGAATTATGAAATGTTAAAAGATTCCCGTGTTTCATTCTTTGGACTGTGAGGCATTTTGGCAATGACTGTGAATTGCCCAGGGTTTTAGTGACCATGGTGATAGTTCTGAAACAGGGAAACCAGCTTTAGGAACAGTTCTTAAGTCTGGCTATGTGGACTTATTCCTGATATACACATGGTCTTGTCAGTCTTTTAAAAATATTGAAAACAACTCATAAACCATACCCATCTCCTACTATCATCCAAGGACTTTAGGAATTCAGAGTTTTCAGACTGTTTTTATTTTGGAGAGAAAATGTACATGGTTCCTCTCTGACCTCTTTCCATTCTGTATCATTCTGTTAGATACTGCCTTTTTGAGTTCAACCAATTCTTTCCTACATAATATTAACATTTTATATATAGAAAACCTAACAAAAAGTATCTAGTTCATTAAAAATGAAATAAAACCAAACAAAATCAAAACACTCAAAATAACTAACATAAGAAAAGCGTCACTTCGTTTATGTTGAACTTTGGCTAAACAACCCCAATAGTTCTGGCTTTTCTCATAAGTCTTTTTTCCTGGAATTTTAATCATTGTTCCCTTTATTAGCTTACTTAATCTAAAAGAGTTTCTTAAAAACTATTTAAATGCTCTTTTTATTCCTTTCAGCTATTGAAATTTAGGTATAAATATTATAATTTAATACTAATATTTACTATATTATAAAAGAGCCAAAATAACCATCCTCTTTTTGTACCCTCAAAGCTTGCTAATTAATTTTTAAACAAAATGACATTGTCTATATACTCATCTTTTGGTTATCTTTCTGCCCAAGAAGTAAAATACTTTGCAAATGGCATAGTTGATCCTAGTACCTAGATTTACACACTTCTAATGCAGTATTTTCCTTGATTCAGAAGGTAAAAGTGTAGGCAAATTACCAGTCCAACATAATTAGATCTGTGAAATAAACTAAAATCTTAAGCACCCTGATTAGCTGAATGTCCAGACCAGTTTTGGCTAAAGAGACCCTATGTAAACTTTAAAAACTAAGTTTCCCAGCCACGATGAGAAACGCATATCCCCTCTCCTTACTATCCATTACCAGATTATCTTTTTGGAAGGATGAAACATAAACCAGCCCTGCAAAACAAAGACCAGAAGACTTCTCCACTGAATTCAACCAACTGCCTGATGCTGTGGCCACACTCCCCTCCCTTTATGTGATTTTGGCAGGAGAAGTGAGGAGTTTACAAAGCATTCCTTCCTAATAAATGGCCACCAACCACAGAGTGGTTCTGGGCAGTTTACAGAGGCTGCAAACAAAGTAGCTTTGTGTCCTGTATTTTCCATTTTGATGCATAAAGCCTACTTTTACTGTATGTTCATGTTATGTTTGCACCCCAAAGTGAACATGGGATGTATGTAACATATAGGATTGCTTACAATACCTGCTTGGAACCACGTTTCTGAGTAATCACAGCTCCTGCAATTTGTTAAATACGTATATCTAGTTAACTAGCTTAGTTTAAAACTCCTGTCCTTCTTCCAACGATGTGACTGCATTCAGTTTTAGCTGAAGGCTCCGCTTCCCAGCCTGCAGGTTGCTATCAATATGTGATTTCTCTTCTCAAAAACATATGAAAAAGAAAACTCTCAGGGAATTCTTTACCAGAAATTCTAAAGCTAAACAACATGAGAGAATGTACTTTCCCATCAACCATCAAAACAACAAACATTCATGAAGAATGAATTTGTGATTTTGTTTATTTGTGGAAATGGAAAAAAGCTAGCACTTGTTTTGTAAGTTATCACAATTTGTTTTAGAACTTGAGACTTCCGATTAGCTAATATTTAACAAAGTTGAACTAGAAAATAAGCTTAGTAAACTATTCATATTGATATGATGCCATGACAGGCATCCTACATTGTTGTTTTCCAGCAGCATACTTAATGGTCTTTAAGGTGTTTTTTGTTCTTTTGTTTATTTCTTTTAGCTAAACAACTAGTTTGCAGACTTAGATGACAAGTTTTTCTTTAGAGGAGATATTGAAATACCTTCTATAAGTATTCTTTGAATAAATTTCCAATATCTACTATTCATTGAAAATATTATTAGAAGCAATCTTCATTTTAACTGCTTCTTTCAGAATATATATGCATATCATATGGTGAGACATACCTAAACATAGGGGAATATTGCTAAAATTCCAAAATTGTCTTCAATTCTCAAGTCAGTTATGATACTAACACTAGTAATATTAATATAAAACATCCTGCCTTGACTTTATTCTTAAAAGGTAAAGCTAAATCACATTTATTGGTAAATTGGCATATTCAAACAATTCCATCTTTTGTAGAGATAAAAATTATTCTAGATTTCTGAAGACACTATTAGAGAAAAACTATGACAGTTTTCATTGTTACTGAATATATATTTCTCCTTCAGTATCAAAAAAATCACTAATGCATATCTATACAAATATTTTTAAAAGTTTATTTGCAACCTTCCTATATAAAAATTTATTTGAAAACCTTCCCAACAAACCCTTTTAAAAAGCATAAATTTATAAGCCGAAAGAGAGAAATAGAAGAAAATAGAGCAAACCCACGATGTTAGCAAATTTGGGGAAGTACTTTCTTGCTTTACAGCAATACAATATTAAAAGAAAAGAACAAAGTTGGATGATGATAAAGTCTCAGTTCAAGACTTATTATGAAGTTACAGTAATCAAGACAGTATGGTACTGGCAAATGATGGACAAATAGATCAGTGGAACAGATTTGAGAGGGAACCCATAAACAGACCCACATAAACATAGTCAACTAATCTTTGGCAAAGAAGTAATGACATCACAATGGAACAAAGATACCCTTTTAAACAAATAGTGCTGGAACAATTGAATGATTACATGCAAAAATAAATTTATACACAGACCTTGAACAGTAGACCATCGCAGGAGAGGTAGAGATCAAATTAATGCTAATGCACATTTACTGGATTTACACAGGCGCGCGCACACACACACACACAGAGGAATGGCATTGTTTATTTTTTTAAATGGAGATACCATTATTTAGTTATTTTTGTCCTTGAGGTTATATTTCAGGAGTTGAAAAAAAATGTTCCTTCCATAAAAATACTAAGGCCAACATTCTTTTTGATGTTTTCCCATGTAAGTTTTATCTATACTTTGCCACCAAACCCTCTCTTTGAGTAGTCATTTTTATCTCAACAAATAGCCATCTTACTCTCAATCTCCATATTGAGTCCATCAACAAAGTCTCTTATCTCTGCTTTTAGAATATAACCAAAGATTTCATTCATCTCCAGGCCCATGGATACCAACTTAATGCCTGCCACAAACACATACCTAGCATGATTACTACATGGTCCTCTAACTTGTCTATTTCTAATTTTACGTCTTACTTTCTATTATAACTGGCATTGTTTCTGGCTGTTTGAAATTCTCAAAGTCTCCTAATATCCCCTAATGACTATATATGATTTGTGAAGAATAAAAACTTTAAGCATAGACACAATACTCAAAATATTTATCCTCTGCCTGAAATAATAACTGTAAGTATTTTTAGAAATTAGACCTGTTTTTTTTTTTTTTTTTTTTTTTTTTAAGAAGCATTCTCACTTTGTTGCCCTTGGTAGAGTGCTGTGGTGTCACAGCTCATAGCAACCTGAAATTCTTGGACTCAAGTGATCCTCTTGCCTCAGCCTCTCAAGTAACTGTGACTACAGGTGCCCACCACAATGCCCGACTATTTTTAGAGGAAGGTTTCAGTCTCGCTCAAGTGAACCTGTGAGCTCAGGGCAATCCACCTGCCTCAGCCTCCCAGAGTGCTAGGATTACAGGCATGAGCCATCACACTGGACCAGGACCTGTTCTTGTAAAAAGTACCATCCATGGCTCATGTGGATTCAAGGAATTGGTCTTCTTTGGGCCAGGTGAACTAAATAGAAGCAAATTCATCTACAATTCTCATTTATTCTCATTAAAAGGCAGCTAATGTTAAAACAAGGAGTGACTTTACTCACATTTCTAATTATGGGGTCTGTTAGGTTCCATTCATCATTTGGCCACAAGACTGAAAGCAATTGCTTATTTATTGAACACCTTTTGTTTATTTTACAGATACTTCTCTCTGCACATAGAATTGGGATAATGAGATTGGGGCTTAATTAGGAAAAGTTTAAGAAATATTCTTTTCAAAACAATATCCTGTCTTTTATGTTTCAAGATACATGTAAATCTGCCTTTGTCTGATTTACAACAGAGCTTTCTACAGCTGAAATTACAGCAATAGGTTACTGTCAGGGGAGATCTAAAATCGTTGTGCTCTGCCTAACATGATCAAACTTTTATTCCAAAATTTTAGGAGTCCAAATGAAACCTGGTAAGATAAAAAAAAAAAAAAAAAAAAAAAGAAATGCAATCCATTAAACACAGCACAGAGAAAGAATTTTGGAGTGTCACTAAAATAAAATTCTTCTGCTGAAGCAAAGTAAAGGAAAAAAGAGAGATTGAAGGATTCCAAAAATAAAACAATTCACTAAAGTCAGTATGTGTTGATTTTCTAAAAAGCTAGGTAGGACTGTAAAATAAAATGAATTAGATAAATGAAGCATTGGCCCATCAACTATAGACAATCTTTTTTTGCTAGCAACAATCATGCTAATTGGTAAATATTTACATTTTCAAAGTAAATATGCTTGACAGGGAGGACAGCCCATATGATACAGGTATAGCAATCAACAATTCCAATTTTCTCATAAGACGTTTCAGAACATTGCAACACAGAGAGCAAAACATGTGTATCTTCTAAAACTAGCTAGAATTATCAAACTAGATCTTGATAAACAACAACACATTTCTAAGAGAGTTCTGCACTGTCAACAAGAAATGATTTGTTTTTCACTGAAAACAGTGAGACCTATTACAATTCTATTTAAGTTTTACCAACTGAATGATATTCTTTGTTACATGGGTACTTTTCTAAGATTCATTTCAGAAAAAAACATTCAAAGGAATAGTTTTCTGTGGACTAAACCCATTTAGCGTAATGATCTGAATTTGCAATAATGATACATCATTCTACAAGTCATCTTACCACCAACTGTAGATGTTAGAGAATGCACCTGCCAATAAAAGCAATATTTTGTATTTTGCAAAAATTATTTTAAATTAATATTCAAAGTATAGCCCCCAGATGATAATTTGCTTGATTAGTAGAAACCAAAAGCAATATTAGCAAATAAAAATATTCAATTTAAATGGTTATGACGGAAAGCATATTACTTCATGCACCAAAACCTGGCACATAATAATATTAGCATTTAATGTACACATAGTACTTGACTTAAAATGTTTGACTCTACCACGGTTTGAAAGTTATAGACACTCAATGGAAACTATACATTGAATACCTATACAATATTCTGTTTTTCACTTTAATTACAGTATTCCATAAATTATATATGCTATTCAACTCTTTGTTATAAAATGGGCTTTGTATTAGATGATTTTATCTAGCTGTAAGCTAATGTGAAGTTTTCTGAGCATGTTTAAGGTAGGCTATGTTAAGCTATGATGTTCTGAAGGTTGGGTATATTAAATGTATTTTCAACTTCTGACATTTTCAAGTTATAATGGTTTTATTGGGACCTAACTTCATGGGAAGTGGAGGACCAGATGTATTAGAAATCATTCAGAAAGAATCAATTAAAAATCTTCCCAAATAGTGGTTGTATTTTGAGGTTACCAAACATTCAAAGGTGGGTTAAAGCAAATAGTGATTGCATTTGGGGGGGTTACTAAACATTCAAAGACAGGTTAAAATCTCTGGTAGTATCACAAGTATTCAATAAATTGTATTTTTAAGTCTTCAATGTCCCCCATTCCCCTCCCTACTCCTTATAGTTTGTATCAAGTTTGTGACACATCCCAAGAAAAATGTAATGTTTGGTATGTGGAATCATTTCCACCATAGTAACAGACATGGGAATATCCAGCGGTATTACAGTCAAGTTTCTTGAGTTCTATCTGTTCCATTTACTTTGAGCAAGCCACCTAAACTCTCATTTTACTCTTCTCGAATACTTATCTCATTAGACCATTAGAGCAATTAAACATAAAAATATAATTCTCAATAGCATTATTAAGAGGAAGGTACACATAAACAAAAAGTTCCCATTTGTCACTATTGCTGAAATGAGGATTTCTATGGTTTTCTGTTACCAATATTTATCTTTCCAGAACAATT
This sequence comes from Loris lydekkerianus, assembly GCA_963574355.1. Taxonomy (NCBI): domain Eukaryota; kingdom Metazoa; phylum Chordata; class Mammalia; order Primates; family Lorisidae; genus Loris; species Loris lydekkerianus. The sequence goes on along the minus strand of CAUYPK010110995.1, from coordinate 18,345 downwards.
GTACCCAATAATTCAAGTGTTACCAAAGTCCTGTACAAGGCACTCATCACAATCTAGAGACATATTTAACTGCATTTCATCTTTTGTAATGATTTAATTTTCCCTGATACCAAATAACACAAAGAAACAAGAAGCCAGGGGCATAGGAGTCAATTTCTATCCCTGGAGAACCTTCTATGGCACAACATCTCTGCTCTGTTACTTCTGATAAAGAAGGCACATTGTGTAATAGTTTCACACAAATTTACTACTTGCATATAAATTTAGAACTAACTAAGGAGGAAACTATGGAGAATCCATAAGGAAAGTACAAATATATTGTACAAAGGAAAGCACATATATATGTTACTTCTTTCATTAAAATAACATTTTGCCACTTCATTACAGTATCTTCTTTATAGAAAATGAAAATGTTTAAAATTCACTTTAAATATATAGTATGATCACTCTGTGTGTGTGAGCACACCAGTGTGCATGCCTGGTGAGGACATGGGTTGGTGCAGAGAGTGTAGCAGAATAACACATAAATAAATCTTCTCTTCTCCTTGTTTGATGGCAAGAAGGTAGCCTAAGACATGTTCTAGAAAGAAATAAGCAGGCATCTAGAAAAAAAAAAAAAAGATCACCCACCCCAAATTTTAGTTTTGAAAATATAGGTTCATGTAAGGGATAGATAAATGGTTCAAATTGAACAGGATATGGGGGTTAAGTTTCAGGATAATGGGGATGTGGGATCAGTCAGACTAAAAAGAGATTTAATTAGCTTCCCCCCCAAACAAGACAAAAAATGTTGAAATGTAGTTGTGCATGCCAACATGCTACTCCCTCACAGGGCCTCCAGATGGCGTGCTATGGCATCCCAGTTAAATGGCTGGAGAGGCCAGATACCAAGCACAGCATTGTCTGCTTATCAGCACAACCCTCTGTTCCCAGCAAGGCAAAACATTGTGCACAAGCTGCCCTTTATGTACTCTTGTTCACTTGGCCATTAAGTGTATAAGCTACAACCAGAACGGATTTATAGCAAGGACACTCTTTCACAGTATTTAAAACCCTACCTTGCCCTTGGGAATGGAAGTGAAAAGATAAAGAAAGCAAAATGTTACTGCAATTGAATTTCTTACTATTCAGATTGTTATTTGCTGTAGGAACAGAATTATCCAATTTAGAAAAACAAAGAAATATGGACATTACAAACTGAGCTGTAGAATTAAAATTCGTGCTTGCTTCAAGAGCATCATGAAATTTTGGAGTCAAGAACACGATTACAACATAAATCTCCTGTTCTCAAGAAGACCAGATGACAACAGAACAACAGAGGTAAACAGGAAGGAGAAATTCATTAGATAAACTGCATAAATGTATCACTCCTTCAATTCCAAAAATATATTACACAGTGATAAATGGCAATATTTATGTTTAATTGTTTATATCGCCCTTTTAATAAAGGTTTTGTTATGAGTAAGCATAGACTTGTAAAAGAAATAGAACTCACAGAGTTTGAATTTTCCATTGACTTTTCTTTCCAAAATATAATGTGAATACATGTTATAATGTTTTTCCCGGAAGTCATGCAAAGAGTCCTGGTTTTCTGACTCACAATTTTACTGTTAATTTGTACTATATCACGCTTCTATGGTAGCTAGATGGTAAATTATGAAGAATTACTGGGAAAAGTATGTCACATCAGTTTATTCTATTACATGATTTTTTTTTTTTCTGAGATGGTGAGTCCTGGTTTTTAATATGGACATATAGGTTGTGGCAATGAAGACATAAATGTACTATCATATCATGGGCCTCTGCGAATTCACAAGACAAAACTCATTACACATTTCTACTTAATTTAAGTCAAGTAGGAAGTTCCAAACTATGTTGAGAAAATCAAACAGAAGAGTGGAGTTATAGTATGTAAATAATGATAATCACGAAATTCAATGTAAGGTAAATATCATACAATTCATTGGGAGATGGTTTGTATTTTGCAATTGATCTAATAGTAAATATTTTTCCCATAGATAATTTTTTTAAACACAAACATCAAGCAAGTTTTATAACAATACTTTTTTTGATGATTTCAAAATCATATTTTCATTTAAAAAGCATGTGTCAATGAGTAAAATTGTTATAATGTGAATTTTATTTGTCACACAATAAACACCAGACTTTTTAAAGACTATAAAATGTCTACAAATTACACAGAAAAAATATTTACCTTGAATTAATCTTATCTAGAAATAGCTTTGTCTTTATATGGAGACAAATCTTGGTCACTTATCTGTATAGAATATATGTGATAGATCACATTTTAGTAGAAATTTTTGGAATTGAAGATTCATAGAAGACTTATTTTAGAAATATATAGGGCTTATTTTGAAAAGATACTGGTAAAGTTAAAAAATCAGTTGAATTTACTACAAAGACACTTCTAGCTTCAAATGACACCAAAACAATAAGGATATATTTAATCACATTTTCCTTAAAATATCCTTTCTGTAACTTTACAAAATAAAAGGAATAAGTTTGCTATCTCTCTACAATTTACAAATATTAGACAAATGGTGTGCCTATGCCTTACTGATCAGCCCTTTAACTCATATTCATTTTTAACGTTGTTATATGTCCGTGTCTAATTTACTCCACAGACAGATGATAATTTTTCATTGCCTTTTCTCTTTTAAAAATGTGTCTTCAAAATATTTTTCCATCCAGAATTTCTTTTTCAAGACCTAGAATACACTATCTTTACTACTGACCAAATGTATACGCTATATTAATTTAACGCACTAGCAATGAATATTGGGGTGACAAAGAAAATACACACTCCTACCTTCCTTAGGCTCCCATTTTAGAGCTTTCTTCATGGAGGTTTCCAGATTCTCTCGATTCAGGGTACTGCTTGCTCAGACCACCCACACGTAGCCCACTCAGTTATACTTTATTTAGCAATTAGCCAACATCTTCCCAAACATTGGGTAGGTTACATGAGATCAAAGTTTGCACTTGAACTAATTTTGTGTGCCTTACTGGCCTAGAATTCTGCTAAAAGACATGTAGTGATAGAATAATTAAGAATTAAAGATATCACAATTATATTTATCTTTTGGCATGACACTAAGTGTTTTGACGTGAATCAACCAGCTTTCTTTTAATTTTCATTATCTTCAAAAGTGTCTAAAAAATAATGTAGTCACCTATCTGCAGTTTTGACAGAAAGAAATCAGATAATATCACAGTGATACTTTCAGGCTCTTGAAATGAAAACTTAGCACACACATATAGATATATTTTATCTTTAAATAGCTTTCTCCTTTCTCTTTGAAAATATTTATTTATAATTTGAGATACCTAGATTATGCCTGATAATGGACTTCTGTCTTTGAAGGAATGGGGACTTTCCTAATCCGATTACAACAGGTGTGGGGAGAATATTTATAATATACACAAAATAAGTGGGAGTTAAAGTGGAGCGTGAAAATACTTGGAGACAAACAGTTATTGTACTCAGGCATGTGATAATTCTATGGTGTTAAAAATGTGAACTCTCAGAAAGACAGAAAATAATATATCTAATTGCTCTAAGGAAGTGTTAGCAATGTAGTCAGAAACGATAAGATATCAAGCTTTGGTTTGTATATTAGGTGAGTTGTAATAAATGATACTCGAAAATGTCAACAGAAAGTGAAGATCTATTTAGATGTGGAGGAATGAAGATTAATTTCGATTCAGGGCAATCAATGTTTGTCATGTTCACATACTTTATAAAAATGACTCATCGGTTTAATTCAAAGATTTGGAGCATTGTTACATTTATTATTTCATAAAATATATTTACGATTCTGATCTCTCTTTATGTTTGAGAACTTATCTATTGTGTTTGACAATTTAAAAATTTAAAAAATCATTGAAGTCAGTGGCTGCAGTAATGGCAGCATATACATATATCTTGTAAATATTCTGAAAATTATGAATCCCTATCCTAAAGATTTTTGTTTACTTTCTGTTTATTACTCTACATTTGTGTTGCCATATTCCATTATTTATTTTTTACTTGTATTTCAGTTAGTTAAAAATAAGTTGAGGATTTCAAAATTATGTTTCAATTTATGCTTATTATCTAAATTTCCATAATGAAAAATTATGAATTATTAATTCAGCAGGTAAACACAAATTAAATTTTGTTAGTTGAAACTCAGTAACTTATACTAAAGAGTGCCTGGCAAAGTTCTCCTATCAAATACTACGAAGAATGGATAATACTCTACAACTTTCTATGATAGCAAAGGGAGCACTTTTGAGATTATATCTCTTCATAGATTGTTTTGGATCTATTACCATCATTTTTACAAAATGAGACAGATCTCCAGAGTGTCAGGCATTGTACCAGGAATTTTCAAGCTTTGAGTATAGGGACCGTATTTTATTAGCTTTATATTCCCATTATCTGGATTTGATTTATCAAGTAGGACCTCATGTTCTCTCTCTCTCTCTCTCTCTCTCTCACCATACGCACACACACATGCACACATGGTGACCATAAAGTTCAAGTGCAATTTAAAATAGTGTGCAATCACGTGTACTTTATGGGTACCCTGTACATACTCACACATATATGTACATGTACACAGAGGGTGCAAAAAAAATGAAAATTCATACACATTTTAAGTGATCTTGTTAGAAGTAAAATTATTCATTCCTCAAAACTATACAAATTGCAGGTAAAATGGATGTGCACAGCATGCCCACGTACACTTGACCAGTAATGGTACATTCAATTCAACTTTCAAAAGAAACACATAGAAAACATCATTTAATACACACACACACATACACTTACGTGTGTGACAAAAAGAAAACCGACTCAAATTGTTTGATTGATTTGCCCACATCTGGAATGATTATATGTAAATCTAAACCTGTCTCTCATTGAAATCCAAATGAACTTCCTTATATTGAAGTCCTAAAGCTAGTTTTTCAAGCTAAGAATATCTTATCTCTTTGCATATATAATTATCTAGAGTTTTGCTACTAAATATGAGCTAAACTGTGTTTACAAAATAAATATTACTAAGAATATGGAGTGATGCCTACAGAAAAAGAAGATGAACTTGTCATCTTAAATTAATTGAAATATGCTCCAAGATATAGTGATTGAATTGGCCTAATGCAGTTGTACTGGTTTTTCCAGAACTTGGTAAGGATGAAGGGGGACAAAAAATTGGCAATATTCACAATGATAAAAGCCCATCAGATCTTCTCCTAATATACGATATATACTAGATACTTAATGGAACACTGCTCTTATAATCCTCTGATGAATTGTGTTATTAAATAAATTCATACTATTAAGAAGAACTAAAGATATACATTTTGTAAAGTGAAATAATTTCTCTTTACCATATATTCTGTTGCTGATTATTTAATTAAAAAGTCAGCATAATATTCCTACATTTACACAGAGAAAATAAAATGACACTAATAGAAAAAATACTATAGACATTTAAAGCACACAGGTATGTGATCCATTGTGAAAATTTCACAGCTTATATTACATCTAAAAATAGAAGTAACAAACCATCCTTACCTTAGAAAATTGTGCATTTATCCATTTTGTGAATGTTTTCTTTTGAACATCTTCTCTTTCATCTAAAAGGAAAAAAGGAAGTAATTTTAAATATACTTTGTACTTAACCCAAATCACTTTCCATTATTATCTGAAAGTGTTATTTTGTATTTAGTATTGAATTCATTGATAAATGAAATTAAAGAGTGATGTTGGTATTGGGCATCCAAACTAAAATTATATCTGAAAGTAAATATGGCCAAGCCCACAGTCACTGAAATGCTAGACACAGACGTTACAGAATAAAACCCACAACTGAATAAATGGAATAGTATGTATTTCTTTATAATGAACAGAAACTCTAGTATAAATAAAGGAGATTATTAGTTGTCCTTTTATCCAAAAACTATTCCTTCACCTTTCCTTATTATCCCCCCAATCCATGCAGAATTTATTATTCTCTCCTTAGTAATACATAAATTTTCTAACGTGGGCCTGCTCCCTTTATAGGAGAGGTTACCTGAATATCAGGAGCATTGTTTACTTTATTTTTCCTTCCCAGATCCTCGCATGTTGTCTGCACAAATTAAGAGCTCAGAAAACATATTTGACAAATATATGAATGCTTAAAAGGGGAGGGAGAATTCTATGACTCTAAAATTTCTAGCACCTCTTTTCAGCCAAAAGTCAGAAAATTTCAAATAAAAATGCAAATGATACTCTTCATGGCCTACATATAAATACTCAATGGAAAAATCCCCAAGGACTTATACCAAGGGATTAAGAGAAAAAATTATTAAGAAATAGCTTCATAGAATCCATTCTCCTAAAGTCTCTTTTTCTTCCTAAGCTGGAAATTAATATTGAGTTAAATGGACAGAAAATATGAGAAATAACAGTGGCTAAATAATAGATTTTAAATTGTGCTCTAAATGAAAATTTTACTTAGCATTAGAAAATACCTTTTACTTATTTAATTGTGTTATTCCCACAAGCTTCTATGTACACAGTCAATATCAGCATCGTTTATATAGTATAGGGTAAGTTATAGCTATAATAAGGAACTATTTCCTTTGTTGAAAAGCATAAATAAATAAAAATAGATAGTTTTCAAAACTAATATAGCCTCTGTTGAATCATTTTATTTCCATAAATTTAAGACTGCCCTTTCAAAACAGTAAAAAAAGAAACAACATTTAAAATAGTCAAAATGTAAATCAAAACCACTTTGAGATATCACCTAACACCAGTGAGACTGACCCTAATCACAAAGTCCCCAAACAACATATGCTGGTGGGGGGTGCAGAGAAAAGGGTACAATCAGGCATTGTTGGTGAGATTGGAAACTAGTACAGCCTTTGTGGAAAGAATAGAGTCCTCAAAGAACTAAAATTAGACCTTCCATTTGATCCTACGATCCCATTGCAAGGTATCTAGCCAAAAGAAAAAAAAAATCATTTACCATAAGGACATTTGCACTGAAATGTTTATATCAGCTCAACTTACAATTGAAAAGATGTGGAAACAACCCAAGTACCCTTCGACACATGAATTGATAATTAAACTGTGGTATATGTATACTGTGGAATAGTATTCTGCCATAAAAAATGATGGAGATTTTTTATCTTTTGTAACAACTTGGATGAATTTGGATAACACTCTCCTGAGCAAAGTATCACAATAATGGATAAACAAGCATAATACTAATTTAAAACTTATAGATCAACAACTACTGCTTACATGAGAGACAAAACTTAATTACATTCAAGAATTGGGGGAGGGGAGAGGGAGTTTGGTGTACTCCTATTCAGCGAGAACAATGTGCAGGCATATGGCATACTTCCTGGGTGAAGGACACAACTACAACTTGGCCTTTACCTTGCAAATGCAAACAAAGTAACCTAGTTGTATGTACCCTCATATTAATCTGAAATAATAAAATAAATCAAAATAGTCAAAATTTATCTTCACTGACCTACTATAGGAAAACCAGTCTATTCATATTTTAGCAGTGGTATGTAAGTATATTCGTAAAATTAAATGATCTTATTTGCAATTCTTATTTTTCTATGTACATGCATATCCTCTCTGTTAGAAAGCAGAGAGTAATATGTGATTTGAAAGTAGACATTCAGATGTCTTTGAGACATAACCAAAGACCTCAACCAAAAGCTCAATAGGAGGTCAGGTGAAGAGATTTAGTCCAGTGGCTTTTAAGTGAAAAATGCATAGTAAAACAACATTTTTATTCTTTTCAATTATATAGAAAATAAGCAATTTTTAGACAGGCCTTGAAGTAAGCACAAAAATCTTGAGATTATGTGCAACATTTTATGTATCTACTGTTTAAACAACACTAAAAATGTGAGCTTCAACAGACAAATGTCTTCACTGGTCATTTTCCTTTACTTTTATGCGTTTAATACAAAGAAAATACATTTTCAATGAGTTACCTGCTAATATTTTATCTCAGTATTCTAGCAGATGTTTTCTTTACAGTACAACTATTAATATAATTGATTTTGTTATCATAAAATATATAACAATTATTATGACTAACTGTTCATAAGGCTTTTTAAATTGTTATCTCAATAAATCAATATGTAATTGACTATTATGTTTTTTACTTAAAACATACAAGCTATGAAGAAACAAAGCTACTAAGTGACAGAAATGAACTTGATATAGATGATCTGAATCAAAGTCCATGGCTTTTCACACTGTCCAGATATCCCTCATCTACATTATAATTGTGTAATTATAATTACACACAAAAATTATGTAATATAATTATACAGTATTATTTATAATTTATATATAATATATATAATTAATAATATGAAATGCTATAATATTATTAGAATCACAAAAGCAGAAGATATTAACACAAATGCAAAACAACCATGAATTCAAAACCTTTATTGTGAACAACTTAAGAGGGTTTCAGTATGTTTTAACCCACATGAATGGTGTCCTGCAATTGTACAATGCACAATCTGCATGCCTGCATGAATAGATCCAGAATTGACTATTGAATCTTCCTTATGTTGCTAGATGATTTTGTTACCAATATTTTCAATAATTACTTTCTTACATCTACTAATTCATAGAAATAATTTAACATCCAAAATGAATCAAAATTTTCATGTCTACACATTATGATCCTTCATAAATACATATTTTACAAAACACAATGACCTTCTGTCTTTTTCACTTATTTTAGCATACAGATCTTATGGCTGTGCTTTCTTTTTGTGTGCTGTTAGAGGTGATACCATAATGATCACTTTCATGCATTCCCTGTCAGTTTCTAGTTTACAGTTGCCTTAGGATAAATTATTAGGTCAAACATTGTAACATAATCATTTGTACCATAATATCAATCTGAAATAAAAAACATTACAAAGTCACTCTCATGGAAACACTTATGGCTTTTGCTAAATATTGTCATACTGTTTTCCCAGTGGTCATGCCTATTTTTTTCTGATACCAAAAAAGAATATTAGGAGCTTCTAAAGTAGAATCTCAATGGCAGGCATGTTGCTGATAAGATTTGTTTCTTTAATCTTTTAAGGGATTTCTGCTTTGTTAATAATAGGAGAAACTTTATTTCAAATTAATATGAGAGTACAAAAGATCAGGTTGCAATGTTTGCATTTGTTAGCTAATGTCATGTTGTAGTTGTGTCCCGCACCCAGGAGGTGTGTCATATACCCTTATATTGTGCCCATTAAGTGGGAGCACAACAAGCCCCCTACCTCTTCCTCCTGCATCCTCCCCCTCCCTCTAAGTTGAATTGAATTGAGTTTTTCTCTAGTGTGGGCATGGATTAGTTCCTCTATGGCTTCATATTAGTATTGCATACATTGGATCCTTGCTTTCCCATTCTTGTGATACTTTACTAATAAAAACGTATTTCAGGCTCAACGCCTGTAGCTCAGCAGCTAGGGCACCAGTCACACACACTGCAGCTGGCAGGTTGGAATCCAGCCCAGGCCTGCCAAAAAACAACAGTGACAACTACAACCAAAAAATAGCCGGGCGTTGTGGTGGATGCCTGTGGTCCCAGCTACTTGGGAGGCTAAGGCAAGAGAATTGCTTAAGCCCAAGAGTTTGAGGTTGCTGTGAGCTGTGACACCACTGCACTCTACTGAGGGTGACATAGTGAGACTGCCTCAAAAAAAAAAAAGGGAAGAAAGAAAAAGAAAAGAGGAACGTGTTTCAACTTAAAAGGAGAAACTTGATGCTTGCTTTAATTTGAAGTAATTAGATTACTAATGAAGTAGAACATGTGTCATGCATTTACATATTCTGTATATTTCTACTTTTGTTAAAATACTTGTTTATATCCTCTTCTCATGTTTCTGTTGAACACTTTATATTTTAAAATTAATAGGGATGCGATAATTATACAATAGTTCTTAAACATTTCAAGTGATAGGCTTCGTTTGATTATGTGATAAAAAAAAAAATGAACCTTCTCTACAGAAAAACTGCCTACCTATCCATGTTTGCATACAATTTCATAAAGTTCATTGACTTCCCTGCACAAGATTCCTACTGCCATAAAATCAAAGTTAAAGATAACTACTGTAAGTTAAGCTAATACATACTCCTAGTAAATGAATGATCATATTTCTCTACATGGTCATATTTTTTTGAATTTTCATTTTATTTTTATTATGCTAAATTTTATATTTATATATTTGGGTTTTGTATTGTTTGGGATTCATTGAGTGTACAAAGAATTAAGTTACACTGATTGCATTTGTTAGATAAAGTCCCTCTTATAATTGTGTCCTGCTCCTAAGAGGTATGCCATACACCATAACCCCCACCCCCTCCCTCCTCTCCTCTACCAGCTCCCTCTTTCCCCTAACCCCACTTTATATTAGATTGTCTACTGCCTTCTTATTAGAATTGAGTACATTGGATTTTTGCTTCTTCATTCTTGTGATGCTTTACTAAGAACAATGTGTTCCACCTCCATCCAGGTTAATATAAAAGATGGAAAGTCTCCATTTTTTAAATGGCTGGATAGTATTCCATGGTATATACATACCACAGCTTGTTAATCCATTCCTGGGTTGGTGGGCATTTAGGTTGCTTCCACATTTTTGGCGATTGTAAATTGAGCTGCAATAAACAGTCTAGTGCAAATGTCCTTATGAAAAAAGCATTTTTTTTTTCTTCTGGGTTGATGCCTATTAACAGGTTTGCAGGATCAAATGGGAGGTCTAATTTGAGTTCTTTGAGGATTCTCCATACTTTCTATATTTATAAATTTGAATCTATACACTTTCACTGCTACTTCTGATATTGCCTAAAATTTGATCATTTTAAGTATGGCCAGTTGGATATCCAAAGTTCATCTAAAGTTTATATATCTATATCCATATCTATATTTATGTCATACATATATAAGTTGTTGCAGAAATTATTTTGATAGTTTTACATGGTGTACATTACTATAGACATATACTCTATAGTAAAACATATTCATGTGGAATCAGCAACAAAGTGAATAAAAAAAGAATAAAGTGAAATCTTTTTTTATTAGAAAGTGATTCTGTGCTCCTGTTTAGTCATTTCAAGTAGTACACATTCTATTTCATTTCCTCTAGGGTTTATTTATAACTGATTTTATTTTGCTAATAAAAATATGCATTGGCATATTAATATGAGAAGCAAAGAAGAAAATATCTCTTAGAGAAATTTACTTGAAAACTGTCCCCTGGAGATATCAAGAAATGAAGAACTACTACTTCATAAATTGCAAAAAGTGACCAACATTTTATTTTATTCTCTCTGTGGGGAAAACCCATATAAAATTAGCTTTCTACCATGAGATAAAAATCATATTCCTCTCAGAATTCTTTAACCTCTTCTAATAAAGTTATTTTTTATTCAGTGTATCTGGCCCTTTCTATTTTTTAAGATTAGTGCAATGACCTTTTACCCTGTTATTAACTTTTATATTCCTGAGACTCTCAGGAATATAAATGTGAGATATATTTAACTGCAGAAAAATGACATTGGACAAACTGAGAGGACATTAAATCAAGGGAACTGGCTTCCAGTCCTAGTGCAGGATTTATTAGAATTATGACCTTAAAATTGCCAGGCCTCAATCCCTTATCTGTGAAATGAGAATATTAATTGCCTTTTAACTCATGGCGCCACTGTGAGGATAAAATGAAAAGTATTTATTTATGTAAGAGTTTATAAAATAATTATTTAGGAAATGCTTACTATGTGCTAGTCACTGAAGTATTTACTGAGAGGAAATGTAAGACTCAGTCTTTGGCAAGCTTCTTAGCCTAGTAGAGAGTAGACATATCATAAATAAATATGAAATATTTTATGTGGACAAAAATAAAAATATTCAAAGTGTATTACGGAGCAGAATGTGATATGTGGCCATATGGGTGTGAGGGAAGGTATTTCGGAAAAGGTGATGGCTAGGTCAAGTACAGAAGGATGAGCAAAAGGAAAGAAGGAGCAAAGGTATGAGGAGAAAGATGGAGCTTACTAAGCAGAGAGCAAGGTCAAAGGCAGGGAGATAAGACACCAAAAGTCCACCTCCTTCACTATATACAATTCCATTTTCTTTTTTGCACTCTAAAATGTGAGCATGGGAATGGTATAGGATGAAACCGAAAATAAAGTTGGATAGGAAATTCTAGTGAATTTCCATCATAAGACCTCTTCTCCACTATCAGATAAGACAACATAAGTAAAAGCATTTAAAAACTGGAAAAAAAGGAATTCTATGAACACCAAGAGCTAACCTCATTACACGGAGCATTAAGCCATACTGTATGCCAGAAAAAAATTTTAATATGATCTTTGGGTGCTAGTTAACATATTAATTAAAGATTCTCGTCACTTACATGACGCAGAAAATATATACCTAAAAGTAGAAGGGAACAGTTTAAAAATACACACGGTAAAGAAATAAAAAGAATTATGGCTTCAATTTGCTTAAAGAAAGGGCTATGAAGTAATATGGAAGAATGATTAATGTCAGTCTCTTTTCCCCTTAGACCAAAAATGAAAACAACAAAAATGAAAAACATAGAACATTAATGGTAAGCAACATTAGATAAGGTTATGTGATACTTTGGAGCATGATGAAGGAAGGCTCCAAATTCAGGGCATATTTAGAAAATGGATTTACTGTGCTATTAATGTTACAAAATTACAATGCAGAATATAGGAGGTTAAAATGGAAAATGGTATGAAAAAGTCTTCCCATTAAATCTGGGTAATAGCTTTTGATCATAGGATTTTAGACTTCCAGGGCCTAAGGTGACATTAGTGGTCAGCTTATAATGAGGAGGTCTAAAACAATTAAACTCCCACATGAAGAAAAGAGATATTTCTAGTGTCTAAAAGGTTTCCTTATTTTCCTATGCACTCTACAATTGATACAATACAGCTTTCATGCTCATCATCCTATAGAAGTTGTTCCTAATGACATAACCTATATCCTTTCTGATTTCCAAGATTGTGACTGTCTGGATCATAACTATAATCTCAGCACTTATCAGGGAATGTGTTACATAGTAGCATTCAATAAAGATGTTTTAAATTAATGAAGGAATAATTTACTTTTAAGTCCTCTTCTCATTTTTCCTCCCATACAAATAGTAATCATATTAACCTGTAATAAGCAGAATAATAGTCCGCCCAAAGATGTCCACAGCCTAATCCCTGACACCTGTGAATGAATTATGTTACATGACATGGAATTAAGTTTACAAGTAGAATTAGATTGGCCGATCACCTGACTTTTAATAGGAAAGTTACCCTGGATTATCTGGTGGGCAGAATGTAATCACAAGAGCCCTTAAAAGGAGGCAATGACTGCCTAAGAGAAAGAATCAGAAATATAGCAGCATGAAAAGGACTCAGGCCATGGTTGCTGGTTTTGAAGATATAGGAGAGAGAACATGAGCCAAAGAATGTGGACCTAGGAAATGCAAAACACAAAGAAATTGGTTCTCCCCTGAAACCCGCAGAAGGCACACACCCCTGCTGGCACCTTGATTTAGCCCAGGAGGTCCATCGGATTTCTGACCTACTGAACTATTTGATAATCAAATTTGTAGAGCTTTAAGCCACTAATTTTGTAGTCATTTCTTATAGCAGCAATAAAATTGAATATAAAACATTTTATCTTTAAGGCTATGAAGTGACGAATATGTACTGACACCTACGAGGTGTTAGAAATACAATGGTGAGAAAGATAGTGTTCCTAAACTTGTGTTCTTACAGCTTAATGAGAAAGGCAGATATGAAAAAAGCATATGTAGATACAAATGTCCAGATAAGTTCCCCAATGAAGAAAGTACAAGCAGCCAGATACAGTGGCTCATGCCTGTAATTCTAGCACTCTAGGAGGCTGAGGCAGGAGGATTGCTTTAGGTGAGGAGTTTGAGAGTAGCCTTAGCAAGAGTGAGACTCCATCTCTACAAAAAATAGAAAAAAATCCCCAGGCATGGTGCTGCATGCCTGTATTCCCATCTACTTGTGAGGCTGATCCAGGATGATCCCTTGAGCTCAGCAGTTTGAGATTGCAGTAAGTTATGATGACACCACTGCATTCTGGCCTGGGTGACAAGAGTGATGAGACCCTATCTCAAAGGAAGAAAAAGAAGGGAAGGGAAGGGAGAAAGAAAGAAAACACATGGCTCTGTAATAGGATATATTAGAAGAACTAACTTGAAAAATCCAGGGCCTCCTTGATGAAGTGACATCTCAGCTGAGTTGTGAAAATTAGTTAAAATTAGAGGGGCAAAGAAGGTGGAAAAGAGAATGGCAGGTGAAAGAGCAGGTGAAACTGTCAGGAAACTGAGAGAAAGAGCATAGTCCTTTCATGGGACTAGAGAAAGAGGAGGGGGATAAAAGCAGCAAAAATGACTCCAGAAAAAGGTGAAATTAACATCATCCAATTTACGAAGAGTTTGATAATTTAGTGAGAGGCCATTTTGAAACCAAAGGAGAATTTTAAGCAGGGGAATGACAATACTAGGTTTGAACTTTAGAAATAGATTTCACAGTGTAGAGAATATTGGAGGAGAGGTAAGACTAGAATCAAGATTGATTAGCTGATTATAGTTCTATTCCATGTGAGAAGGGACTATGGCCTGTACTAGTGGATTGCAGAGGGGCTGGAGAAAAGGAGATGTATGCGAGACACATTTAATATGTATTATTGATAAGTACTCTTTATTAATTTTATATGCAGGGGTAGTAGCGTTTGGACAGAGATGGTCAACGATAGTCCTGAGTGGAGTTGTCTAGAGATCCCAGGAAGAAGAGGGCCAGTTTTATGTGTATAATGATAGGATGGGAAACACTGGTGTTGAATAAAGGAGCGTAAAGCTCAAGAGACATATCTCAGTTAAAAGTAAAGATTTAGAAAACACAAGCCAATAGGCATTTGGTAACCCTAGAATGAATGACATTACTAAGAATATTGTATAAGCTTTCTTGTCTTCTGAAATATCACTGTCTCATTGCAAGATAAGGGCTCCTTCCTAATCTGTTTCATTGACTTATTTGACAGGAACCATGGAAATAATTGGCATTCTCCTATGATACTATCTTTTCCTTTCTTTGTCTACTACATTGATTCTTCTCAAATTAACTTCCTCACCCCAGCTCAATAATCACTATGTATTAATGTTAGTGGTGCCAAAATATGTTTTTCATCTTGAATATGTCCTGAGGTTCAAACTGACATAGCCAACTACAGTTAACACCTCCATCTAGATATACTGCAGGTGCCTTAACAATATCATTCATTTTCCCCAATAAAGTTGCCCCGTCCTACTCCTCCTGTCAATAAATGGCATTACCATTCATCTACTAACCAAATTAGTATCTCTTCAGTCAATATACAAGTTTGAAAAATGCTTTCCCTGAGGTTCTAGGCCAGCTTATTTATTAGAATGTTATATGGGGGACTTCACAATTTGACTCCATTGTATTTTTCTAAACTTATTATCTATCAGGCTAACTGAAAGCCCACTTATCTTGCAAGAACCTACCAAGTCTATACTAGTTACACAAGCCAGATTTTTCCATGAATAAGCCATATTCTTTCTTGCCCTAGTACTTTGTTCACACAGTCCCTAGAATATGACTTGAAAATGTCAATATTAAGATCTAGTTCAAATGTAAGGGTTTTCACAATCACACTTATCTCCCTGGTAGAACTCATCAATCAATCCTGGTATATACATACATGTTAGCTCTTTTAGACACACACACACACACACACACACACACACACACACATATACTTCGTTTTCTTCCAATAATGCAGCCCAAATCCCACCCATCACTCCCTAAATGTATTATTATGTCATTGTAACTCTTGGTACTCAATGTTGTGTATTCAAGCAGAAATAGGTAATTGGGTTTCTGGAATAAATCAAACTACGAACCAATGCTGTAATTAGATCTCAGGTGCACTAAGTCCTAGGCCAATGCTCTTTCCCTTCACTTAATCACTTTACTCCAATTACTCTGTTAATTATAAACCTTTCTTAATCATCAATTTCCTAAAATATCCATTGAGCATCCATTAATTATAAAACTACTTTTCAATATATTTCCCCAAAATTTGGCCTTGGGAATGAAGTGGTGCTACTTATTTTCATCAGTGTAAGTAATGAAAAATTGAAATAGATAGCATTTTGTGCAAACAAGTTGCCTTGATTTCTCTGAGTGAATTACATTCCATGTTATGATGTAATTGCCCTTTACTCCTTCATTTTTCATGACTGTCAAGGCTCCTAACACAACGTAAAATGCTATGGATGATCAGCCTAGCTCTTTGCCGCCACTGCAAATGTTGCTTCTTTCTAAGGGAGTTCAATTGCTTTCTATTGTAGAGAACTGACAGAACCAGAAAATGTGGAAAGCTGGGTCAGCTCATATTGAATTAAAATTTCCCTCCCATTCCTTGCCACTTAATCATAGAATTTATGCTATAATAGCAAATTAAAGTTAACACCAAAAATTGACATAACCATACAGTTGCATATTTATAAAATCACAATGGCATATACATTGAAAACACAGTATAATAATTGTAAAAGAATTATCTGTATGGTTTTTGAAGTTGCTATTAAGCAGGATATAATGACACTGAGGTAGAAGAAATATATTAGAATGGAAGACAGATCAGAACTGCAAAGTTGCATGGAAAGGAGCTTAGAGGCATAAGTTGGAAAAATAGAGTGCCATGTTGTAGATGGAGCAAATGGTTCATTCTTGTTCTCTTAAAATCGCATATATCATATACAGTATAGGCCAGTGGTTTAATACATTCATTCCATAGTTACATAACCTGCTTTCCAATCTTAGCTCCATTCCTCACTAGGTTTATTGCCTTGGGTAATTACTTAAGCTCTCTGTGTCTCCTTGTCTCCATCTGTATCATGGAAATAATAATGGGGGGACAGAACTGGGTGTAGTAAATGTAACTCACATTATACATATTAATACCAAAATACTTAAATTAAAAATAGTGAGGGGAAGCCCTTAACATGTCCCTTCTAAATAGATCACAACTTCCTTTGTGCTTTCTGCACAAATTGAATTGTCTTATATGACAGACACATTACTAGATGGCAGTCATATTAATTATTAGTAATATTTTTACACACATTATGTATATATGCATAAATTAAAGTATTTTTGATTCGAAGATTAAAAATAAATTGTGAAATGGCATTAGTATAAATTATACTTCCTCATGCCCAAAAGAATAAAATCACTTTTAGTAATAATAGGAATAATGAATATTTCTGTGGTGCATTATAACTTAGAAATGAATTTAAAATATCTCATCTTGTTTAAACTTGAATATGTGGGTGTAGGCTTGTTAGGGGTAAAAATAAGCTATTAATTATTATGCAGACTTAAAATATATTTTGGTAGTGTGTCATGAGAAGAATCACTTATTTTTGTTAAAATAATAATCGTGGACTAATTATGGAAGAATAAATCAAAATAAGGTCAAGGTCTCTGATGTATTTGGAGATGAAACTACACTTGGATACTGTAGTAGAATTTGTGACTTGAAACCTGTTTCATACCTCAGCCTAGACAATTTTAGTTTTAAAATATATAATTTCTCCACTGAAAAATATTAAAAATACATTATTCTGTGGCATGTATTACCTATTTTCATGGATTGAAGAATAGTTCTTTGAAAATAAAAAGGAAAACAATCAGACAAATGTTCACATCAATTTCCAAATGTCTTGTTAATGAGATGAAACAGACAAATAGTCAAACACCGAGTGCTTTCTAGGGTGTATTATAAAGGAAAATTTAAATCACAAGATGCAGTTTCTCAACTTGCACTAAGAAATAAAGGTTAAGAAAATGGAATAATTGATGTGGATAATGCCTTGTGCCTTATTTTCCTGGGCCAACTCAGTTCAACTGTAACTAGTAAACACTAGTTCTGGGATGGTGAAGTTTTCCCAGCACAAGCATCCACATCTCTTTCCTCTTTGCTTTTTTTTTTTTTTTTTTTTTTTTTTTTTTATATTTTTATAAGTGAACTTTATTAGATTGAGGAATATCCCTTTAATTCCTAGTTTGTTAAGAATTTTTACATGCCCACACAAGACAAAAACTCAATTCAATTCAAGTTGAGGGGAGGGGGCAGGAGGGAGATGGGAGGAGGGAAGGGGATTGGTATTTCCCCACTTAATAGCCACAATGTAGGACACAACTACAACAGGGAAACAAAT